>CALSBZ010000180.1:1107826-1126778 GCA_943591055.1 Gobionotothen gibberifrons
TTACTATATGTATTGTGTGCTCTCCTTAGTTCGCTCTCTTGTCGTCCCGGGCTGCGACCCGACAACATGTCATATTCTGCTCTCTAGTAAAGTACCCTTTTACACCTTCAATTGCACCGCCTCATGACTCCACATCCTTCGGCACTACAATGTCTCATTTAGCTTAGCGTAGCTTACAGATCGATGAAATCTGATCATTCTTACAGACTACAATCACAAAAGCTTGTACATATAACGCTGCAAAAAACGACACTTAGCTACAGAAGATTACGTTTGTTATTATTACTTACTCAATATGATTTTAGAGGATACAAAATACTAATAAATAGGAGAATAAATACGTGTGTTATCCTATAGTGTAGCTTTACAGCCTTCACACAAATCGCCATTACGGCAGTATGTCTGAACATGTTAGCAATTGCCTGATAATTCAAATAAAAGCAAAGACTGCGGAGCGTACAAAATAAAATAAAATGTTACAAAAACATATAAAGACCTACTAACCGATTACTGTTTTGGGTTTGAGGCTACAAATACGGCGACGCTACATGCTACATGCTACAAGCTAGAGATAGCTTTATTAGGAAAAACACCGCTAAATAAAAACTTACAGCTTCAACATTGGATGTGGCCTCACTGGCCTGGTCCCGGATGGTGGGTATTGATCCCGGTTTTAGCCTTAGTCTGGAGGCAAATCCTTTTTTGACTTGAGTGAAGTTTGTAAACAAGTCTGTGGTAAAATGTGTCGAACACACACGCAGAAAACTGCTGGAGTCTTCTGGCACATTTCCCTGGAAAATGAACTCTAGCCACAGATTATTTTCTTTTTCCAGAGACGGCTATGCATGCAGTATTTTGTCCCTGTCACAATTATTGCAGCCAACAACAACGCAATATCTAGCTCTATTACACATCCTGGCAAGAGCAGGCAAAACCACAGATGTGACTGGGGAAATGTAGCCTGCCGACAGCCTACAGTATATGCGAATTACAGGTTGGGCAATGGCCGTGGCCGTGGCCCAACCTTTCATTCCCCTGATAGGTGGAGAGTTGACCAATCAGGCGGAGTGCACCTATAATACGTCATAGAGGAGCAAATCAAAAATCCACATGTATCAAATCCGTTGCAGCCCCGTTTTTAGAGATTTGGGTATGGAGGAAAAGAGAGAGGGTTGTGTTTTCTGACACTTTGTGAGTTCCCTGGAACACCGGGGACACATATGTATGTATAAAATACATCACAAAGTGCATTTTGCATGATAGGTCCCCTTTAAACAATTGCTTAAACATAGCAATGTTAACTATGTTTAAGCACTTATTTTAACTGATATTATACATGTAGTATACTCTTATAAGATGTATGTAGATAGTATAAGAAATGTGCACAATATGACAGTTTAATGGTGGAGGTATACACACATATTGTGAAAATAAATGTAAGATGTTGTTAAACTGCTGATATATTTAGGATCCACGTCACGTTTTCAGTTTGGCGGCATTTCCTCCTGTTTGTCTCTGCAAAGCCCTCATGTTTCTCATCAGGGCTCTATAAATATACAACTACGGCAGATATTTCATATTTAATGCAGCCGAACCGTGTATTACAAGGCCGTTATGTGAAGACTTTCCAAGAGAAAAGCAAGCACACTCGGAATAATGTATTATTTTATTTTTAAAATATGTTTTCGGATTTCACATTTTACAAACACCAAATCCCAGCGTGCTTTGCGGCTAAATCGATCTGAGGATCCGTCTGTTTCCGGTTTCGTATTTCGTAAGGATGTATTTTGTACACACATTCCTTCACATTTCAATTTTAATTTACATTAAAGTATTTCGTGAGGCCTTCTAACATATTTTTAAATATAACTACGGTTGTAGTTGAAGAGTTTGTAAATGAACATGAACCGAAGCTGTTGCCTGGCAACGCAATCACACAACGGCACGTCCGTTAATTCCACATCCACCTGGATTAACATCGATTTAATACATTAATGTAGCCTTTGTTTCGACCAGCTGGGGGCAACAAGAACATGTTCACAAAACCTATCAATGTCGTTTAATCAACAAGGATAATCTGGTGTTTTTGAGTTGATGAGTAGTGGAGATATCACTGTCAAATCAATTGACAGTAAGGAGAATACTTACTTCCTGGTGTGCAATTCTCTGTTATCCAATGGGAACGGGCGCTCACATTGCCTTTAAGGGCAGCCCAGAGTCAGCCGACACAAATGAATGCCGTGATTCCATGAGCGTCAAATCCCGCCGCAGATGTGAATACATTGCAATCAGTTGAAAGCTATTTGCGTCCCTTTATGAAGCTGAAGGAATTTAGGAGCGTCACAACTGCACGCCACGGGACCCTGACCAAGCGTCGCTCCTGGACGATTATGGACGTAGGCCCAATCCCAAACCACTCCCTCGACCCTACCCCTCCGTGACGGAGTGAACTCCGTCTGTAGGCACACTCGCAGCTGAATGAAGTTCCCTCCATTAAGGGTTAAGGGTATAAATACAGCGGCAAGCTTTGGGACGGCCTCCCCTCTCTCCGGCAGAAACAGGAAATGCCGTAACTGTATGTAACAACGGTTTCAAATCAGCATCTCTTAGACAAAAAGTTTAAATTAATAACTCAAATAAAACTCCAAACATCTTTCATTGTGTTACTTTTTTGTAAAGCTCTTTTAGTTTTAAACCTGATGTTTATAAGCTTCTTAGTTTTTGCAACAGTCTGTAAATATACACAATTTTATAAAAATAAAAATCTAATGTAATCTTGGTAAATCAAATGAACACGTGCAGATTTCTAAATACATGTTCACAAAGGCATGTTTTAGTTAAGGCAACATATTAATTATCGTTTACAAAAATAACCACATGGAACTCACATTTGTATGATGTTGTTTCCTCCATGCCCGAAAAACGGTTGCACACCTGTGGAGTGAGATTATCAAGCCTGCATCCATGCAAACTCGCTGTCGGAGGCTTTTATAACCCACTACCCCTCCGCCCTGATTGCTTTGGACCAGCCCTCAATGTGGCGGACCCTCCCCGTGAACGCGCAAACGGAGGGGTAGGGTGTAGGGGGCGGTTTGGGAATGGGCCTGAGACTGTGTTGCCGTGGGAGCTCAGACCCAGCTCCCATTGGCTCCCACATAACTCGAACCCTGCTGCCAACCCTCACGCATTGAGCATGAGAGTCACTTAATGAACCCATATCTCACGCACTCACGCCACATGCCTTTCCTCATGCTAAGTTTTCGTCCAAAATGAATGTAGGCCTAGTGGCGACTGGTCATTAGGGTCATTAGGGGCTTTCTGCTGATTACAAATAATGATTACAACAAAATACAACAAAAAAAAAATATATATATATTTTAAGATCATGTTTAATCATCTGATTCGTCTGTACATTGCTGTTTTAGTCTGTGTTCTTCTAATTAGTGTCTACAGTGTGTGCCTATTGAGCTGTTTAGAGCCATGTAGCCAATAAGAACTGGATACAGCGTGGGAGGCGGGGCCTCATTCATTCATATTAGAGTTGCTCATTAGCGCATGATGATAAAATGGCCCAACTTTTGAGAGAGTGAAACGTCACAGATTACCCAGCATGCCTGAGAAGTACCCGTATGTGCGCTCATAGAACATGTGCAACTTTAACCACGGACCCCAAAAGGGGCACGTCAATTTGTGTACACGTAACAGCACTGCACGTTCATGACAGCATGGTAATGGGTTGTTATTATGATGGATTTGATATTAACGAGGCGGCAGTTAGCAGTTAGCGGCTAGCTAGTAATTATGCTAATGGCACATCAATCGTTATGTACTTATATTACGCTGTAACAGGATCTAGTGATGTCCCTCCATGCCCTTGCCCCCCAGTACCTATCGGACATCCTTCACCCTTATGCCCCAACCCGGAACCTGCGGTCCTCCGACTCTGGCCTGCTTACCACCCCCCGCACCAAACTACGAACCTTCGGGGACAGAGCCTTCAGTGTGGCAGCCCCCACCCTCTGGAACGCTCTCCCTTTTTTTTTGTCCTATTACTTGTAAAGCGACCTTGGGTCCCTTGAAAGGCGCTATATAAATCTAAGCTATTATTATTATTATTATCCAAGCAACAGAGCTTCATTTAGCATGAAAGAATTATTGCACTGTATATATATATATATATATATATATATATATACACAGTGCAATAAGCTTCTTAGTGCAATAAGAAGCTACAGGGACGTTAATCTAACGTCGGTAATATTAACTTTATTTAATACAACATTTACGGTACAAGATTTAATCATACAGCCCATGTAGTATAATATTTTACAAATGATGAGTTACAGCAAACATGTGCAATATATCCATTATTACAGCTCCATGGGGTTAGACGATGTGGGGCCGTTGTTATTGTGCATCCATGGGTAAAGATAAACGCATGTAGTGCTGAACACGTAACATGAAAGTGCCAGGGGGCGCGGTCCTGTGGGTTAGATGCGCGTTCATAATGCAGAGGGAAATAACTCTCAGAATAACGTTATTAGCACATTTCTACAACTTGAGGAACGAATGTTTTTAATAAGGGCTATACAAGTGTTCATACTGGGTAGTTTATTTAGTTTAAAAAAAATTATACAACGATTTACAGACCATTCTTTCCCCATGTAAGTCAATGGGAAAAAGTGTTTCGGGGCCCAGCAACCTAAAGGAAGTGTAGTACCGCCGTTTGGCCAGCACGAATATTCTACACAGAGGCCGTTTCTCAATCGCGAGGATGCTGGCTTGGTAGTCGCGTACTTCCAAGTCACTTCCTTCAGAAACGAAGCAAGTATACTTCCAAGCCACAGCTTCGGAAAACGAAGAAGAATGGAACAGGCTAACAAGTGTGCCACTCTCTCTAACGGTTTCAACATAAACTGTACCGAAAATAAATACCTCACGATGTCTATCTAATTATGAACTTGCTTTACTTTCACGGAACACATTTTTGGTGATAACAAACAAATGTAACAAAGTAACATATTTACCAACACATGTTCTACGCCACTACATACTTACATTTAAATGTGTGCTGCGTCGGTTCAGCCATTCTCCGCAAGGCAGCGCCATCTATATGGCGCTGCCGCAAGGGTTTTTGAAATTGGTCCGTGCGCAAAGCATTGTGGGGATTTTAAGGACGCGAAGTCTACCCATGTGCAGCCTCGAAATTTCCCCCAAACCAAGGACGCGGCCTCGATGGAATTCCAAGTATGCTGGAGATTGGAACAGTCCTTCGGCGGCACTCGATGACGCAGCATCCTTTAAATATTGGCTTGGAAGCCAAAATCCTCGCGATTGAGAAACGGCCAGAGTCCGGCGCACTTCCTGGGGGCTTGGACAAAACCTGATCATGCCCCTCCCTCTCACTGTCTAAGTGAACGGTGACTGTAAAAACTACACTGCGCATGCTCAGAGTATTGTCCTATTTAATGTGTGTGTCACAAAAATAATGCCCTTTTTTATTTAACCTTTATTTAATCAGATAAAAAAGCATTGAGATAAAATCTCATTTACAATGCTGACCTGGCCAAGAAGGCAGCAACGTTACACATAACACATAACACAAACATATAAAATACAGAGAACATAACTAAGAAAACAAAAGACGAAAAAGCAGTTACTACATCGTGCACATTAGGACAGTAAGAAAGGCACTACTTATTACTGCAAGAGCAGCTGGTGGTAAGGACTTCTGACAACTTCAATTTAAAACATGCTATAGAGACAAGTGCCGTCAGTTTGAGGCGTGGTTGAAGGTCATTCCAAGACCTCAGTGACCATAGGGGCACTGAGCTGCCATCCCCACCACTCGAGCTGGTTTCTCCGAAATGACCTACCCCACCTTTAATATAAAACCCACGCTGCTCAAACTTAGTTACTTTTCCTAAATTTGGTATATTTATTTATTTTGGGGCGTGGGGAATGAAAAGAAAATATATATGAGCATTTTATGAGCATGGGATTTTGACCCCTCAAACATATGCATAATGCTGCGCTATACTTTGCGGCCACACGCCGTTGCCAAGCAACGTTTATTGTGTAGGTCCTTTGATAAGCAGGCAGTCATATAATTAAATAGAACTAGCTAGATCTGATAGATTTGGACATACACGCGAGAGAGAGATCAGATCAGCTGCTGCTGACGGAGAACACGCAGCTCTTCCAGATCACAGCTCCGCCGCTGTGATGGACCACCGAGTTAGACCTAACAAACTTAGTTTATCTACTCTGGAACTAACTAAACTAGTTATAAATATATTTATTCTTTACTGTCGGGTCACTTATTACAGGTTCAGCGAGCTGCACGAGACTGACGGGCTGTCAGGAGAGGGAGAGGAAAAGAGAGCACCCCGTTTATTTTTCCCATTTTATTATCCAGAATTACTGTAAACCTTTGAATAAAGTAGTTAATCTATTAGTAGTTTGTTTAAAGGCATTACTTATTTTGTTTTCATTAACATAAAATAATTTCACGTACCCCAACGTAGGCCTACCCCTGGGTCCGCATACCCCCATTTGAGAACCACTGCTTTTGATAGCTGTCAGATTATTGTCTGACTTCATGCCAATTATTCAGTAATCCTGTTGTAATAAAGTAAAAAAAAACTCTGATTCCTCTCACCAGTTTGTCATGCATGTATTTACTAAACACCACCTGTATTTGGTTTGAATAAAAAATAAAAAAGGCCTTGCACACAAATTCAGCAACCGAGTTGTAAAAGCAGAGCGGGAAACAACACTGAAGGAACAAGCCAGGAGTGATTTGCAAGCGTATGAGAGTATAATTATACATATAAATATATAACGTTTAGCGTATGGAGTTGGACACCAGCATTACTCAAAATAAATGATAATATCGCTCCATGGCTGCTGGATGTTTAGCCGTATTAATCTGAAAGGTGAAGCTGTGTGTTGTGTTCCCGGGTTAGGGAAACATTTTTGACTTCTCTGTAAACAGTTTAAATAAAATGTTCAAATGATTAACTTTCCCACCTTCAAGGAAAACACACTCAACCCCCTGAGAAGCCCCTCCCCACAGTGAAGGCAGCATCATGTGGGAGTTTTTCATCAGCAGCGACTGGGCAGATTTAAAGGAATGATGAATGGGGCCAATACGGTTTAATTCCTGAGCAAAATGTGTAGCAGTCTTCCAGAGATCTGAGGGTGGGACTGGGGGTTCCCCTTCCAGCAGGACAGTGAGCTAAAGCATACAGCTAGAGCAACTTGGAGTACCCTAGTCCAGGGGTTTTCAAAGTGTGGGAAGGTGAGCCTCCCCTCAGAGAACATAACAGAACATATTTTCGCACGCCGTGTTCTCAACACATATCTTTTAAACATTTTCAACATCCTTATATGCTCCCGGCAACACACTGAACGTCAACTTTGCCTCCTTATTACACTCACCCCTGCTTTAGTGGGAACAATGAGTCTGCGCCTTTGATGCACACAGGAATAAACGCAGATCCTCCTCTGGCTGCAGCCTTGACCGGCACTTGCTTTTGATCAAAGTCATTGCGGAAAACCAGCACACACACAGGTAGGTGGAGGTGAAGGGAATGAGTACCTTTACAGCCTTTTTGGCGAGGTGGGGAAACTCGGTCTCCACAGACAGCCAAAAGTGTGCAAGTGTCACTTTACTCGTTATTTCTTTTCTCACGCTGCGCCTCCCCTGACGCTCTCTGGCGCCCCCCAGGGGACACTTTGAACACCGCTGCCCTAGTCAAAACCCAGTACTCAACTCAATAATCTGAGGTATAATTTAAGGTTGCTGAACACCAGCAAAACACTAATTTACAGGTTTTAATGAAATAAAAATGGAGACACGCCAAGGGGGGTGAAAACCAAGGCATAGCAAGGCACTGAATGTTATCCTCATAGTAGCAGGATCTGTTCACCACAGCTCTACACCCCGAGTATCCCAGAGGTGGAATGTGTCCGGCTCCTACTGCACCGACAGCTCCTCACGGACTGACCTGAACGGTGGTCATGTTCATTTACACTTCAAAATCACTTACTTCCACAGCATATTGGAGATCGTCACAAGGGAGGGCGTTTATAAGTGGTACTTTTTTAATGCATCCTTCATCTGTGAGATGGAAACCCAAGATCCCCTATAGCAGTGCTTCTCAAAGTGTGGTCCGTGAGTATATTGGTACAATTTCACATTTGAAATAAATACATTCAAGTTTTCCGCACTCGCTGGAATATCTCCGCAATGGAGCGAGTTTAAGTTTCAGCAACACCTTCATCACACATGTTGCCACTTGTTTGTACCATTTTCATGTAATTTGTAATCTGTTCTAGAAAAACGATGTGATTTTGGATATTTGTGGAGTCAGGTGGCCCGCATGTGTTTTTTTTTATTGGTTAAGTGATCCTTGGTATGAACAAGTTTGAGAAACACTGCCCTATAGGAAAAATAACAGTTTGCTCTTCTGATTTCCCTGCACATAGGACACATGTTCACCTGTCACCATCCCATGTTGTTATCAAAAGTTATCAAAGTAAATAGAAGTACACTTCAGATATTTGACTCACAATAGAAGTCGTAAAATTAAATGGATGAAGGCGTGAGCTTAACATTTATTAAAACGTTCAATCCCTTAAAGAGGCAAAAGCAACACTGATAGAAACACAGAAATACTTCTATATATATATCAAAAGTGAAGTCAGTCTGGTCAGTTCACAGAGAGCAGGGGGTCTGTATCTACAGTCTGTAAGGGGGGGGTTAGAAGAAGTCTGCTGCTGAGGGCCGGCGTTTAGCAGTCTCCTTTGGAGTATTGTGGCCGCTCTTCCTGTTGGCCTTCGGGGTCTTTCTGGCAGAGAGTGCTGTGGGCGGAGACTTTAAGACCCCAAACTTGGGTTTCTGCTTTGGGTCAAAGGGCACTCTTGATGACCCATCTGGACTCAGCAGCAGGCTGCGGTCCGTCTTCTTGAACTCTGCACCAGGACACAGGAAACAAGCAACACTGTTACTACAGTAAGAAGACACTTACTGATTGAAACACATTGTTATTTGTCTTTCAGAACCTCTTGACATATTTGAACATCTACAAAAGTGATTTCTTTTTTTTCCTGAGCAATGTTTGGTGTGCTTTTTGCAGAGGGGTGTACCACGAAGCCAGATTAGTGGGTTTGCGAGGTATTTGGAGCCGAAAGTCCAAATTTGACATACCATGACTATGGCTCTCTAACCGGACTACATCACCATGGCAACTTATGCTGCAGACATAACTGGCTCTGAACCAGGATCAGGATAGAGATATATATATATATATATATATATATATATTTATAGATATATATCCTTTATTTCATATATATCCTTTCGAAATCTCCACTTCAGTTGCACATACATACACCAAACCTTCCAGTTATATTCCTATCAATATTATGAAGGCTTTTACAGAAGGGTTTGTTCATATATCATTCATAGCCTGAATTATATAACATTTTATACCTAAAAACATGGCGAAAATTGATATTTTAGGGCTGTTGACAGTATTTTCTGATTTATGGAGTGATAAAAAGAGATATCCAAAATCCCTTCTGTAAAAGCCTTAGATACTAATATGACTACAAAATGAAACAAGAATTTTGAACCTGGCTTTATCCAAAGTTGAGATTTCGATTCCTGAAATGTGTTCACATATGCACATATTTAATGAGATAATGGATAATTTGCATATTTAAACATGCTATTTCAGAAAACTTGTAATACAAAAGACAATTGCCTTATTGTCAGTAATTAACTGGAGAAATTTCTAGCCGATATCTTTAAGTTAAAAAAATTACCCTATTCACCTGGGGTATCTCGCCTTAATCGTTCAGCCCTAGTGTCGACTAGGGCTCTCTCTCTCCCGTCAGATTAGACTTTACTCGCGTTTATGTCCACATCGATCAGATCTAGCTAGTTCTAGCTAATGATAGGACTACCTGCTTATTAAAAGACACCTAAACAATAAGCATCGCTATGCAACCGGGTGAGGCCGCAAAGTATAGCGCAGCATTATACATTTGTTTACATGCCCACCGGAACCCCGAGGCATTACCAACAGATCAACGCACAATCAACCCATACAGGACATCTCTTTCTCCATATTAAGTGTTAGACATTAAAATGGACTATTCTTGTCTGTCACATACTCTTTTGTCTGTCACAGACGCAAGTTGCGCAACTGATGCGGTATTGCGCGAAGGGGAAATTATTTTTGAACGGACACTTTGACCGGAGAGATTTAGATTTGCCGGTCTTCAGCATATTTTACCGGTCATAGTCCGGTAATTACCGGCTAACGGGAACTCTGACCAGAATGTATGCATTTTATCTTCTGTGGTGTAGAAGAGCAGATAAGTCCTGTCAGACTAACAGGATGAAAAAGAAGACGTCCTATGGATATTACCAACGGGTTATTTGCTGTATGGAGGCTGTGTCTCTTTAATCTAATCTCTCTCTCTCAATGCTGACATGTAACTATGGTTACTTAATAAGATGCATAATCACTTCACAGATGGTATTCTGGTTTAGGTTTTAAACTGGTACTAGGGCTGCAAATGCATATTTTGTTCATTACCAATTAATCCAAAAATTGTTGTTTTCAATTAACAGATGAATCTCTTGGTTGAAAAACATAAGAAAAAGCCTAAAATGAACAGAGCCCAAACGGACAATATTAGTGTATAGCGCTCAATTATCAGTTATCCTTAAGGATCCACATCATGTGTGTCTTCTAGGTGTGACTCCAGCCTGTGTGTAAACTTGCTGACATGTGTCTTGATGATGGTTGTGATCAAAACAAGTAAACGTTACTGATTGATGAATCATCTAATTGCATCTGATTTCTTACCAGCTGTCTTGTTGTTCTTGAGGCCGAAAGTCACCTTCTTTGATTCTGACAGGGGAGTTTGGATCTTCTGTAGAATAAAAACATAGAAGATAAGTCACACATGGTTACATCAGTGCATAGACTTTGTATAGACTGTTGTATAATGTTTCCATACATACATACATTTTTTATGGAAACCTGAACAGCACTCTATAGAAAAACACCTGTCTACTGAATTGAATGACCTCTTGGCATCTAGTCCCAGTACAAGAGCTTCCATAGTCTTGTTTGATGTGGTTGATTACATGAAGAGTACGTCTGATATTATCACGTGTTCGCCTCAGTCTAAAAGTATCAACCTGCAGCTTTGATAAGCCATTAGGGATTTAGATCTGGGGAACACACAGGATGGCCCAAAAGAGCGACGTTGTTCTCCTGGAAGAAGTCCTTCGTCAGGCGGGCGTTGTCCTGCTGAAAGACCCAGTCATCACCTCACAGACGAGGGCCCTCAGTAGAGAGGGTGCCCGCTGCAACATCTCCACAGAGCCATTTAAAGCACAGCCTGAATCTATGTGTGCCATTGAAGGAAGAAGCACCCCAGATCACCGGTGCTAAATTATCTTCCATATCTTATTTTAAATTGGGATCACTTTTAACCACAGCCTTCCCCCAATGCTACTCCAACTCAATGGGAACAAAAACAGGACAAAACAAAGAACGTTATTGGGATTGAGAACATCAACTTTCCGAAACAAAAATGTTTGTGACCTAAGGCGCATTCACACCGCAGTACTTTTCCCACTAAGGTTCATGAGAACTTAGTTCATGAACTTTTTTCTCCCACGAAAGTACCTGCTCTCTAGCAGGGACGGAAAAGGGGGTAAAAAAGGTTCTGATGAACTAATTTTAGTTCCGGATTTCTTTGGTGCAAACGCGACATTTCAGAACTATATCGGAACTTAAGTGGGAAAAGTACTGCGGTGTGAACGCGCCTCTTGTCTGAGCCAAGATGGTGTAATGGCTTGGAGGGATGGTCTCTGCAGCCTTCAGAGAGCCCTCCTGTGACAGCTTCATTAATTAGTCTCTTGGGAACCGTCTACAAACCGGCAGTCTTTCTTTTCCCCTTAGTCATTACACTAACACCATGTTAATAATACATGTCTCCTAGACTGTTTTAACCACAGAAAGAAGGGTCTTGCAGGGATATGCAATTTAAAACCACCTCGAATATTGTGTTAATGTTATAAAATGTTTTCTCATAAATCAGGCATGAAAACGGGTCAGGGGTGAAAAAGGTGAGAAGGATATTATCCCTCTAGGGGGGTCCGGGGGCATGCTCCCCCGGAAGAACATTTTGAATATTCCATATTTTAAAGCATCAATCTGATGCTTTTTGAGATGCATTTTTTAGATAAAAAGATTTTTTGCCATAAGTTCTCAGTGAAAGTGGTATTACGATAAAAGTACACGATAAAAGTACTTGATTGTACTTGTGGTATTAGTCCAAGTAGTACTCTGTCCAACAGTACCACTTTCACTGAGAACTTATGGCAAATAATCATTTTATCTCTCATCAAAGATGGCAGAAAACATACATTATTGTACTCTGGAGGGAAGTTTGACAGAGTATTACTAAAAAAGTACACGATAAAAGTACTTGATTGTACTTGTGGTATTAGTCCAAGTAGTACTCTGTCCAATAGTAACAATTTCACTGAGAACTTATGGCAACATTTCATTTTATCTCTCATCAAAGATGGCAGAAAACATACATTATTGTACTCTGGAGGGGAGTTTGACAGGGTATTACTAAAAAAGTACAGGATAAAAGTACTTGATTGTACTTGTGGGAGTAGTCCAAGTAGTACTCTGTCCAGCAGTACCACTTTCACTCAGAACTTATGGTAAAAAATCATTTTATCCCTCATCAAATATCATTGATTGATTTATCAAATATGGCATAAGCTCTTGTACTACCGTCAGCGCCGCTTCTCGGCGATTACCGTAAAGACGCTATTAATCGCGCACTGAAAAATGAAGCACTGCTCATTTGACCGAGCAAATGCGAGAGACGGCTGAGTTGACCGCAGTTACAGTGATTACCGTAAAGGTGCTATTAATCGCGCACTCAGAAATGAAGAGCTGCTGATTTGACCAAGCGAACGTGAGAGACGGCTGAGTTGACCGCAGTCCGTAACGGTACGCAGCGGCAGTGATTGGGTCTCGTCTTCCACTCGTCACCTCTGAACCTACCCCCCCCCCCTTAAATATTTTCTCATCGAATCTACACGATTCACGTAGGTCACCTATTTTGGTTTCAAAACGGCGAATTTCGCCGAAAGGCGAGTGATTTTCATGCCTGATAAATGATGCGGTAAGCAGGAGGACAGAATTACGTCTAAACTGACGCCGTTTTGCATTTCTATTGGTTGTAGGTACGAGCATGGTTATATGTTTAGTACATGTTTAATCGTGTTTTATGCCGTTTGCCAAGACTTGATAAGTCGCTCGTAAAACACAGGAGGTATGGAAACTAAGAACACCATATGTGGTAAATTGTACAGCTAATATAACACAACACATTGTATTTCCTTATTGGTGGATATAGAGTTGCTGCGGAGGGAGGGGGGGTGAGATGCACAGGCTGCAGTGGAGACGCTGCGCACAGCTGATCGACAGCTGGGACACAAACCCCCAAATACAAACACATAATTCAGATCCAGTCGTCATGACTCCACTCCGGAGGGATTCCCCGATCATTTCTTAGAGTTTCTCATCAAGGGGGGTCTCCTGTCCCCGGTACAAACACACTGCCTGAGGAAGGCTATGTGGATTTTTTTTGTCATTAACTTTTTCGGACCACTTATTTATTTATTTTGGTGACGATCCGACCTCCATGCTGCTACTCTGGTTCAAACTGCATCCACCAAACAATATGATTTATCTCCACCTCCCCAAAATAACCAAAATCTGACACGGTGTGAGATGGTTTTTTTAGCTGTTCTGTCGTCATTTCCTGCGATCTTCTTCATGCAGTCAGTCAAAATGAATGAATGAATGGGCGTTTCTTTGACTATTTATAGGCACATATGGGCGTTACGTGAAGCCCGCAAAAGCTGCACCGCATTTCGAGTCGGTTGTGATTTATAAATGGAAACAGGCGTAGGAAGTGCCATACGCACTTTCCTCGCCGGTACGCAATGTTTGGTGAATCGGGAAGTGGCGGAAAATGTATGGACCTATTTTTCGGATTTCTACTACGTAAGCAACCTTCCCACGTCAATCCTACGCACGGCGTTATACATGAGGCCCCTGGTGAGAGCATCATCTGAGTGAATTAAGGAATAAGATCCAGACCAATGGGAGAATCTGTGCACAACCAATCGGCACGCGTAAAGTGGACTTGAGACCGTAAAAAAACACATGTTTACGGCCCTTGCTGTGAACTGCAAATATTTCCGTCCATGCGGTGCGCTGTGTGACTCATGCGCTTTTAGGTGTAACATTTAATTTATATTTCCAAGGTTCATTATTACAGTTTCATTTTATATTAGCACAACGTACCATATTCCAAATAGTGGTGATATATTTAATATATCATATATGAGCAAAGATTAGTCCGAATTGACAACTACTAGTCGACTAGAAAAATCTTTAGCGCAAGGCAGACCTAATAACAATGTTTTTAATTTTAAGTCATTTAAATATCAGCTTTCAGAAGAACAAAACTAAAATGAGCAGCTAATATTAATTACTTGTGTAATATTGGTGTGACGCAGGGAACTCGTCACTATGGACTGACGGCTTTGGGCCGGGTGATTGCACTTCATTAGCATGATTGCACAGTACAGTTGACATTGCGTATTTGCACAGAATGTATACGAATTATTTAAGTAGTATTTATTGGGTTGTATAGACAACAGCTGAAATAGCTAAATCAAAAGAGAATGGTTCACCCAAAAATAATTTTCTTAGACATTGTCACTCTTACTCGAGTCATTTCTCTTTCTTGAAAGAGCGTTTGGTTGCATTCTGTGAGATGTTCAGTTCTTCTGTTGTTCTTTACCTTCTTGCTGGACAGCGGCTTGCTGCAGAACAGAGCCGGGGGGGGCTGCAGCGTTCATCTGGAAGGTGATTAGGTCAGACGCAGAGCCTGAGGAAGTCTTCGCCTTCTTTTGTGACTTTTTAGATATGGATGGCTTAGCAAAATCCTGAAACAGAAAACCAGTTCAGAAGTCACCTCTGTGTTATCTCAGTGTAATCACAGTCTCTTCTCACCAAATACTCACAGTGCCTGCTTTGGGCTTCTTGGCGACAGTTGGTTTCTCTGTCAGGCCATTGGTGGATGCAGCCTCCAGTTCATCGGCCTCGTACTCAAACGTCACTGGGATCTTTCTCTTCTTCTTCTTCTTCTTCACACCTTTCACAGAGGAAGACACAGCTCCAGTTCCTTCCGGTGGGAGCTCATTGGCACAGCCATCCACCTGTAAATGAGTTTCATCCTGCTCATCCATCTTGGCTGCTGACAACTTATTTTTCTTCTTTGCTGGTGTTGTCATGGTGATCTTAAACTCAGCATCTTTAGCCTGAGGGTTTCCCTCCACTGCATCCTTTTCCTCTGAAGTCTGAGGTTCCTTTGGAGTCTTTTTCTTTTTCAGCGGTTTTACAGTGCCTTCATCTGCAGCAGGTGAAACTGTGTCCACTTGGTTGGCATTTTTATTTGTTTCAAGCTGCTGTGCGGAGGCATCTTGTGATACTTCCTCGCAGACTGATGAAACTTCAGAGTGTTTTTCCTCGACCTCTAAATATGCCTCAGTCTCAACATCTGGTACTTCATCAGCCTTGCGGTTCTTTTTCTTACTCTTCTTCTTGTTAATCTGGGTTGTAGGACCAGTTGGCTTCTCGACTGAAGTAGTCGGGCCCTCTTGCCTTGAAGGCTGACAGTCTGATGGGAGATCTGCTCCTGTGCTCACAGCATTACCCTCAGTGTCAGATGCCATCGTTTCATTTCTTTCAGCAGACTCCTCACTAGTTACTGGTGTGATCTCTGCCTCTGCGGTGTCCAGGGATTCATCAGCGATCTCATCAGTTGGTAACTTTGCTTTCAGACTCTTCTTCCTCTTCTTCTTCTTCTTCTTCTTCCCAGAGACTGTTGCAGGGCCTTCAGAGGAACTCTCTGTTACAACAGGAGTCTGCTGCTCCTCGGCCTCCGTCACGTTGGCTCTGACATCACAAGTCTCCACCTCTTTCTTCTGTGCAAGCGTTTCAGAGCTGTCCTTGTTGTCAGAGGTGCAGGGAGCTGGAAGGCTGCTTTCTGCTGTGACTGTAGGCTGTTTGTTTTCTTCAGTGAGCAGCACAGTGTCTTGCATCTGTGCTGCCGGTGCACACTGCGGCCCTCCTGCAGTCTCTTCTCCTTCAGCTGGAGCCACTGAGTGTTCAGGCATGTCTGCATCTCCCTCAACACCTGCACTTCCTCCCTGTCCCACTTTCTTTTTCTTCCTCCTCTTCTTCTTCTTTTTGTTTTCATTACTTGCATTAAGGTCAGCTGGCTTCTTATCTTCTTTCCCTGACTCCTCCTTGCTTTGCTTGTCGAGTTTGGAGGCCACCTTTTTCTTTCCTTAAGTAAGAGACACAGATCAGTTTAATATATTGAAATCATTAAAAACAAAGATTTGAAAAGGGGAAAGGTTTCTATAAAAACACTTACACCAGTTTGTCTTTAATGACCTGCCTCAACAACAAGAATTTAAGTTAAATATGAAGTTTGCCGAAAGGTTGGATCACTCATTGATAGGTTAGGACAAGTTTACCCTACACAAACAGCCATGTCAAACAGAGTAGGGTAGTGAAATATCAAAAGAGAATTCAGTCTGATCAATGTTTACCTGTCCATTAACATCCTTCTTTGTTAGGTTGCCTAGCTACAATGTTCTTTCACCACAGCGTTCCACACCGAGACACCTGACCAACCGCTGCGCTGGACGTCAACATGTCGATCTCATTAGAACATGTTAAGGGGTATTCAGAAATGTGGAGAGAAACACTTAAAAGTGGTGTGGGAATAAAATATGAAAAGAAACCACTTTTAGTTTATGGTTTCATCTGATTGTTTCAACAAGGAAAATAAAGAAACTCCTTTTTTTCAAACCTACTAATTCGAGGGAATAGAGTATAACAGATTACATTGCTCCCTTTTTACAACGTAAGCTGTAATATTCATTGCTTTATTAACCTGTTAAGCCCCGAGTCTGTTTTTCAGGTCTCAGGCTCGAAAATGACATTCCCAGAACAAATGACCATATCTTCCCTTCTAAAAGGGTTAAATTAATAATCTTTTTTCTCAAAGCAATGATAAACCTGTGAGTTGGATGTAGAAAAGTCAGAATCAATATAGATGTTTATTGGTAAAAGTAAATTCAGATTGAACATGGTAAAAAACTGTAAATAATATTGTCCGTCCAAACAAACCACATTACTTATAGTGAAAACCACCCTTGAATGACGGTAAGGTAGACTAAAAGCTTTAGGAACCCAAACTAGAACATATAATAAGTACCCTGTATCAAGATTGATGCAAAACAAGTGACATTTTACCTTTTTAGAGAGATTTAGAAGAAAAAAAAAACACTTCTGGGGTCATTTGGGTGGATTTTCCATATCTCTGGCCCCCCTTGGTCGATGTTGATTGACATCTCTTTTTAACCGCTAGAGCCAATGGAATCGAGGGGAAGTTCCACACACACGTTACCAAATAAGGAGGGAGAGTGACGTGTAGCCAAAACCGGAAGCTGCGATAAACTCTGGTGGCTACCATTAGCAGCTAATATTAATTCTTCGATTTTTGCATAAAATTGAATTATGGATTATCAATACTTTTTTGAAAGTGACAGACACATTGGATTAACCTATGGATCAACCCTCAGCAGCATTTATGGTTTTAATGCCATTGAACACGACTTTTGATCAGAATAACAGCTAAGGTGAGCATATCTCCGTGTTTGCTCCGTAATGCTACGTGTTGTGGTGTCTGTGTTTGCTTCCCCTGTCGCGAGTTCTGATCGCTCAGTGTTGATACTAATACCTATATAATCTGTGGAATCTCAGCTTTAATCGGATATATCGTATGTGCAGTTACGATTAGTAATAAGGGTATCTTTACCTTGAGTTCTCTGCTAAGTGTGTTAGCATTTTTTCGCTCAGGGCAAGGCAATTGTATTTATATAGCACTTTTCAGCACGTGGCGATTCAAAGTGCCTTACAGATTAAAAGCAAAAGACATTTTAAGGTCATTTAGACGCTTGTTATGAGACTTGTTTTGTTTTGGTAAAAATGGTTTGTATCGTCAGTTAGCTGAGTTTCTTCCCGTTAATCTGGTATGACACATTAAAAGGTTTTTAAATATTAAGAAGCCCTGAGACACAGTGTTGTGGAAGAAAAACCCGCAGCCCCCTCCACCGGGGTGGAGCAGGGGGACGGCTAAACAGGTTAAGTATTATTCTGATAACCTTTAACTGCCCATGTCGGTTTTCAGGGCAAAAGTAATCCCACAGCAGGAAATAAAAATATTGCATTTGCGGAGGGTAAAGTGCAGGGGATACCTTTAGTTTTCTTGGCTGCTGGCACTCCCTCGTCCTCATCCTCCACACGGCCTCGTCCTCTCTTCATTCTCTTCCTGGTACCGAACATGTCATCATCCTCATCTGTGGAGACCTCATCTGGATACTCATCCTGAGGGAAGATGCCTGAGAGGAATGCCAATGAGACAGAGTGAGACTGGGCAGAGAGCAGGAACAAATATTTTGCTTTCATAAATATCAAACCAAGAGAAGAAAAAACGTGTGCTCATCAGCTCCTACCTTCATGCAGGTCACGCAGGCTGCCATTCAACAGAAAACCAGGTGAGAGAAGAAGAAATCATTAGTTTGGGTTTAACCACAGATCATTCATGTTGCAGGATAAAGACTCCAGGACCATAACTCAACTAAGTACGCCCAAGAGCTTTGTTAGGACACACACACACACACACACACACACACACACACACACACACACACACACACACACACACACACACACACACACATCAG
>CALSBZ010000180.1:1127178-1142298 GCA_943591055.1 Gobionotothen gibberifrons
ACACACACACACACACACACACACACACACACACACGATTTTCTCCCCATTTCTCTTCATAGGCACATCAGCAGATACGCTGTAACGTAATGTGGCCTCCTCTCCTCGTGTGAGGAGCAGCTGCTGCAGGACCTCCTCTCTGTGCAGTGTCTTCACAATCGGTAAATGAAATCCTACATTCAGACAGTCTTTTCGACTTCTCCACTCAGACAAGTTTACAAGTTGTGAAACATTCGTCCGACGTGTTGCTGGTCGTTCAGTCTGCAGTCAATCGTTCTCATCTTCTCAGTGTGTGGGTGTCATCAATACATTACACACAGACAGCCAGCTGTTTAGTGATAGGCATGTTTATACAAGCACAAGAATGGATAAGATGGACAGAGCAATGGAAACTGACCAGAGCACAGCCTGTAGACCACACAGCTCATCAAAATACAACAGCCTCCTGGTCAGAGGCGAGTGCTGTGGATGTCAGGACTAGGGATGGGTACCGAGCCCCGGGGCTGAATTGTTAAAGACCGTGGTACCGTTAAGCTCCGACGTTATCGGTCTTTTTATCGGTACTGGAGACATCTAAAATATATGTCATATGTATTATGCTACACCAGTGGTTCTCAAGCTTTTTCTTTCATTCCCCACTTTGAACAGGTGGGCCTTTTCAAGCCCCACCTGTTCCTTATCGCTCCAATAAAATGGTAGGCCAAGCTTAAAATTGTCAAATGTATAACAGGGGTCTCCAACCTTTTTTAGGATGAGAGCTACTTTCAAAATATGCATCAGATGAAGCATTGCATGAAGTCTGTTGTTGGGGCTGCATAAATGTTTTTTTATTTTTGTTCGGTAAACAACTCTGCCCTCAAGCAATCCTATAAAAATCCTATTATTAATATGGCTTTTGAATTTAAATCACAGAAAGGATAACTGTAAACGTTGATCACAAAGGACACATGCACGCACACACACAGTATTGTTATGGTTTTACTCACACTCTGATGATTTTGTACAGCCTCTGTCTGTTCTGGCTGGGGGTGCTGCTGCGACTGGCCAACCCAAACAGCTTGTCTGCAAGGGCCGTGTAGGCAAACTGCACAATACACAGAGAGCTCGTCAGAAAACAAACGAGGTCATCTCTATTACAAATGTCCAGTCTGGTTCAACTAAACATATTGGCTATAAATGTTTCCTCTCACAGAAACAAACTGCTCTGAGATGAGTTGACATTCATTTAAAACATTACTGATTTGCAGCTGCTATAGTTTCCTTTAGTTTAACAAGTTACAATATTAAGCTTATAATAAGGAGAGAATAATAGCAAAAAATGCACCCTAGCAGATTTCATCTCAAAAGGAAAACACCATTAAAAGAGAGAATGCCTTCACCTGTAGCACCGGGCCGACTACTTCATCACATGGCTCCTCTGTTTCAGAATCCTCCTCCAGGTGAAGAAGCTCATCATCATCATCATCATCATCTTCTTCATCTTCATCATCATCGTCATCCTCTTCATTTGATTTATTGCCTGAAAAAAAAGAAAAACTAAAATACTCAAGTATCCATTACTTTACTTCTTGTTAGTCCTGCATTCTATGTTAGGCTTCGCAGCTGCCGAGTTGACCAGTTACATTTCAACTTTCAATATCTCTAAATTGTATTAAAAAGGTCACGCAAAGTATTATTTCAGAACACATAAGTTGTCTTCTATACACAAACATGAACTAGTCATTTGAGAACAATGTGTTACTTAGAGAAAACAAATCTGGAAAATGACAGAAGATCTGGGCAGAATAATTAATCACTCGCAGTTTTCCATCACGCGCAGTTTTCCATCACGCGCAGTTTCGGAAATAGAAAATATAATTAACCCGTCAGGAGTTGATCCAGTGAGCCATACCGTTGATCTGCTTCCTCCCTATCTCACAGACAGCTTTGCTCTTCCTCTCTTCCGGCTGCTCGCCACCGCCGTCTTCTTCTGAAGCCTGTCCTGAGTCTGAGTCTGAGGCCTCCGCTGCCTTCACCTCCTTCATCAAATCGTCGATAGCAAAGGGGGCCTGGTCGATGATAGTGCAGAGGATGCTGTTGCAGATGGCCCCGAACAGAGCCCGGCTTTAGAGACAGACACAAGCAAAGATGAGTGGAGGGAAGGGAGTCGGCACTAAACACAACAGCACCAAGTTGACTTTGAATACAGTTGTAGTGCCCTGGTCTTAATGACAGTAGCCTTTCCTATTCTGAAATCCTCTGATCACATGTTTCTATAGTAAGACAGCGTCACAACTAGGGCTGCTCAATTCATCGTATTTTAAATCGCTATTACGATTATGGCTTGCAACAATTACGAAAACAACATTGAAATAAAACAATCATTTTTGTATTATTATTTTTAATGATTATAGTTTTCTTCAAATACATTTTTTGTATTGGTTTTTCAGTTGAATTATACTTAAAGTTCAGGGCAATCAACTGTTGAAAACATACTGTTCACATTTTTTTTCTCCAATAAATTGATGTTTTCAAAGTAAATGGATAATCGTTTTTAATAATCGTGATATCAATTATTGACCCAAATAATCGAGATTATGATTTTTGCCCTAATCGAGCAGCCCTAATCACAACACATGCTGATGTGGACTCACTCTTTGGTTTTGGCTGATGTTTTGCAGAATGGCTCAATGAAAATCAAGTTCTGGTCAGCAGTGAGCTGTGAAAAGAAAAGAACCATGTGAGGACCATTACATACACCATACATCCATTAGTTCCTCAGAACAAAGTGCTGCAACTGGTTTGAAATCTTCTTGTTGGAAAACAAAACCAAACAAAGAATTCAACAGTATGAAAAAAATGACAGAGGATGCCTCGGTCAATAATCACATCCCATTTCTCAACAATAGCAAAAATAAATTAAAATACCCAAAACAGCAGTTCAGTTCATAATCAGAACACGAAAAAGCTGAAAAACAAACTTAAGTACCAGACATTTTGCTACTTTAAGATAAGCATGGGGTTATAAGAGAGGGTAATTGAAGAAACCAACAATGGCAACAGTGGCTAACCCGCTTCAAATTAACTCCGTTCCATTTTAGCCCCATCCCAGTTATTCATCTCAAGCCAGGGACCAGCTGTACCTCTGCTGCGCCCACTGCTGCCAGCTCGCTCAGATACAGGTCCAGGATGTGGAACTGCAGGCCACTGGGGGCCCCGCTGCTGCTCTGCAGGAGCTGTGCTGTCAGCAACTCCAGGAACCTGCCGACCGCACTGACACACACACACACACACACACACACACACCGTTATTCACCTAAGAGGACACCATTTGACACAGCACAGTGACATGAGCAAGACTGTCTGTAGAGATCTTTTAACTGCAGCTGTCATCTTAAACACTTCAACGCTCACTATTCATCTGGACATCTTAAAACATTAAAAAAAAAGTATGCAAAAATAATCCCATTACCAATTTTTACCCCAACTTCCTCCCCCATACAGAGCGGATGTTCACAGGGGATTGCATGGCAGTGAAAGGGTAAATAAGCACATTAAACCGAGGGGAATCACAGCGGCTTTGATCAAACTTTAGCTAAATGTCCGAAAATTGTCAGACTTAATGCCCATAATTCAGAAATCATCAAAAACGTGATTTCTCATGTATTTCTTTATTACAACACCTCATGGTTATTTGTTTTATCCCTCCAAAATATATTTACTATTATTTTAAACCTAATCATCATGATTATTCACAATGTAATCACAGTTTAATTGTTAGTTTTAACATATTACCTGCTCTCCCAGTTTTTCCTCTTCAGCATCTCAAAGGTTTGTCTGAACATGAAGCGAACCAGCTGTCAAGAGGAAAACAATAATTAAAATTAGGAAGAAATGAACACATCCACAATCTTTAGAACACATGTCAGATATCAGTGTTGATGCAACCTTTGTTAATGAGCAATAACATGAAGTGGAGGAATTACGTTATATGCAGGGGTGCACATAACTGGTAAGCAGGTACGCATGCGCGGCCTAAATGTGGAATGCGTAACGTCCCGTGAGTCATTGCACGCCTTTGCGTACCTGGTCAAATCAAAACATATTTAGTGTACACGTGTTTCATGTAAAAATTCAATGGAGTAGACATGTCGAAAAAACACTGAGCAACTACTTTGGTCTTTCGCCACCTGCAAAGAAACAACAAACCGAGCCAGAGCCGACGAATCGATTATTTTCTGTTAAATGTCACATGTCATGGCCATTTCCACTGATCATAATTCCATTGTTGAGGTATACTAAAATAGAAAAATACTGTGCAATTTTCCAAACTCACATTGGTTTAGCATACAGCATCTCTGTGAAGTATGTGTATTCAGCAGTATTCACTTTCTCCACTAAACGGCTCGCTGCAGCTCAGGGAGGAGAAATCAGCAGAGCTGCCTGCACTGAGTGTGTGTGTGAGGAAGTCCGTGGATAGGTCAATTTGGACCAATCAGCGGGGGCTTAACGTAACGGCTCCACGGATTGGCCCATTTGGTTCCGGGTACCGCATGAGCGTATCGCGTCATAGTTCTGGGCGTGGCTACTGGGTATTCCTACGTCACCGTACTCAGGAAGTAAACAATGGACAATGACGTTTCTCCTACGAGGCGTTTTGGGGAGGTATTTTCTGTGTTAGAGTTTTACTCGCTACAGGGTGTACTTTGAGGGTTTTCACTCTGCACATCGTTTACATGCATAAAAACCTTCATAACACACAAGGGGACGGGTAATAACCGGAAAAGCATGACATGTGTCCTTTAAGTGGCTCCAAGACGTGCCGTGGCTGGATGCCGATGATGGGCGCACTGAAATGTGGTGCAAAATATGCCGCTCGCATCCACATCTAGCGGACAAAACGGGTACGTTTTATACAGTCTCGAAACATTTCAACCACCCTTTGTTTGAAAAACATGAAAAGAGCAAGGAGCATGTTAATGTGGCACAAGTTATTGCTACTACAGAAGAACTATCCAACCACCCACTTGCTAGATGGCAAGGCAAGCTGAATGAAGAGCAACGGCAAGCCCTGTGTAATATTTTTCTCCTCGCCTTTCATAAAGCTAAACATGCACGTCCTACGTCTTCCTATGCTGAGGATATTCCTTTACTGAAGCGGCTCGGAGTAAATATCGCATGTCACTCACGTGAAAGGGGGACACGAATAATGCAGACCATTGCGCAAACTATCAGTGGGGAGTTGAGACTAAAGTTGAAGTCTGCTGAATTTTGGGGGCTACTTTTTGATGGATCTGAGGACATCGCAAAAACCGAGCAGGAGATCGTTTACATCGTGTCCGTGTCCAGCAACGGAGAGTTTACTTTGGACTTTCTTGGACTAATTGAACTGGGTGCTGACCGAACCGCGCAGGCCATAACAGACTGGTGAAGCTTTTCCAGGAGGCAGGCTTAGATGACTGGAAGTAAAAGTTGGTCTCTGTGTGCACAGACGGGGCTGCTGTTAACGTTTGTGTGTACAACGGAGTTGTGCCAAAACTACGCCGGCTGGCTGCGGGGGGAGACACGCTTGTGCACATCCTGTGCACACACTGCAGAACTGCGCCAAATCAGCTGATCGCAACGTTCCTTACTGTGAGACTTGTAATCGATCTGTGGTCAAGCTGCTCCAGTTTTATTTGCAGAAAGGTGGAGCTGTGCTAAAGAAATTGTGTCATGAAAATGGGATCCCCTTTGTGAAACTGGGTAGGTTTCACAATATCAGATGGTCTGCGTGGAGGCATGAAACACTGTTTCATTGCCAGCCATTAAAATGCAACTGGCTACAAGTGATGACAATGACTTGCAGCATATATGCTCTGAGCGCTTTCACTGTTTTCTGGCCAACATGCTTGACATTGGCAACATTTTGAAGATCACATCCATTAGGTTTCAGAAGGAAAAACTGACCATTGGGGAATGTAAGGATGAACTCATGGTGGCCATTGGACAGTTCACACTTCTGCTCGATGCTGAAGGCCACTACAGGAGGACACACACTGTTTCTAATGATGATGCTGACAGGGACAAGACAAACGTTCATTGCCCTGCCCACCTGAAATTCAAGGAGTTCTTTTTTTTTTTTTTAATGTTTTTTTTAATTAAAACAAAAATATATATATTTATCACCAAAATGCAACTGAAGTAATCTATCTACGGTCACTTTTCACATTGAACATGTGCTCTTTTATTAAATAAACTAAACACCTATGTTATTTATCCAATGTGTGCATGTTTCAGTGTCCACTGCTTTGCGTATTCACATTCTCCCTCCGCTCTGTTTCTGAAGGGTGGGGCTCCTCTCCGCTCCCCACACACACACACACACACTCACAATCAGAGACAAGAGTGGCGGAAAGGAGGAGAACAACAAAGTGTAAAAAAGTCAAACAAATCTGCATTATTGCCCCGAGCTCTGCTCTCTGCCCGTTTGTGTGTGTCCCCCAGTTTCAAATTCGTTTATTATTATTTTGTAAACGTAAGCCGTTATCGTCACGGGAGAAGGACACACACAGCCTGCCCAGGTGGACGTGCGCGAACCAAGCGGCAAACTCTGGGGAAGAGCCGGGACGCTAATACGGAAGTGCCTCAAACTGCAGTTCATCTAGTGGCCAGTAGGAGCAGTCTGCAGAAGGGAGCAATTTCCATAGAAATAAACATGTTTACATCGTGGTTCAAAAAACCATATTCTCTGTATAGTTAGATCCCCCCTTCATGAATATGGATTGGGGGGTGAATTTGTTCTCAACTCATGTTTAATTAATATTAAGCCTTAAAGCTTTTGCATAAATTAGGGCGTGGTCACTTTGATGGACATGTACATGCCTCACTGTCAGCTAACAGCAACTTGTCCACTCTGCTAGGCTACAACCATAGAGGCTACAACGTTAGTTAGTTGTAGTCACTGTACTTGACCCTTTAGCTTTAGCCGTGTTCGTGGGGATTGTGCCTTTTAGGGAATAGTGTTACAAATACCAGACAATTAAAATGTCGTGCTGTGCGCTTGAATGTACTAACAGAACTTCCAAGAAGTCTAAAATGATAATATTATACATGTTAACCCCGTTCGCAGGTGTTTGTGTGCTTGGTAGCTTAGCTTGTTATATAGCTTATTAGCCAGCTAAGGACGTAACCCTTTATACATATATACATTTTAGTTTATGATTCAGCCTTGGGTAAGACTTTTATAGTCTATGGCTATGACGCCCATAATGCTAAACGGGAGCAAATGTTAAAAGGGGACCCAATTATCCCAGTGGTGGCCGCCGGACCTAACGGAGCCGCAGTGGGCTAGCTCCGGGACGCCAGCTGGAGCTAGCCCCCTGCGGCTCCGTTAGGTCCGGGCGGTGGAGTCCGGCGTTATAACTGGAGATCAAGGAATGCAGCGAAATGCAGACTTGGTTCGCCTGCTGAAGTATTAGCTAAATAAATTATGTTGAACAAGGCTTATTAAGCTGAACATCGCCGCAATTGTTCTGCTATGTATCGGTACTTCTTTTGTTAACGTGTGAATGACAAGCATTAAGAATAACAAAATATAGCTAATTCTCTTGCAGATTGTCTCATTTGATTATGAATGTAACGTTTATATCGGGGAACTACACTGTTTTATCAAAACCAAAGTGCCACGCAGTAACTTGGTATGCATGTATTTCATGTTAGCTTCTTAGCCTGAGCTAGCTCTGTTTACTTCCAGTTCGGAGGCAGCAGGTCCCGCCTCGGCTCCGCCTCTTTGCCCTTATTTGGAGCAGGCTGGAGTTAGACTCTCACGTTACTGTCGAGCCGTTAGTGGCCGACTCCGCCTGCTAAGGGCTTCTCTGCAACTCTGCAGAATCCTATGGGTGACGTCACGGACCCTACGTCCATTTATATATACAGTCTAGGCGCGAACGCGACAACGAACGTAGGGTGCGCATTCTAAAAATAGCTCACAGATGGTGAGCAGGTACCGCGGTTTTGAACTAGAGTATTGAATTTGACAGAAAACAATGAAACGCCAGCAGAAGAATAGTCTAATGAGTTGGGTGAAAGAAAAGACAGGAGATGTGAGTTGGTTTATTCAGTAAATTAGCTCAGGATAATTGGATGTTCTGTCTACACCTGTTGATGTGAGGCTAATGCAGGATTTGCTAGCTTGATGCTACCGGCATTTAGCGGCAGTGACTCAACAAATTGCCTCTTGAAATGTATCGTCAGCAATGTATGACAAGCAGACTGCTTGTTAATGTTAGACTAACACCAATAGCTCAATATGATCATAACACGATTGCTTTGATATCAGAGATCAGATGAGGCGGAGCTGCCTCCAGCAGTAGAGGATGAGCCAGAGAGAAGCAGCAGCAGCACAGGGTTGCAGCAGGTATGTTATATGCTGTAGTCAGGTGATTTCAATGTATCAATGAAAGGAAGAAGTGTAGGCTACATGATAAGGGAATACAGTTTGAATACAAGTAACACTGTACTTTATTACTTTTTAATGTACAAATAGTTTGTTACTGTACGATAACAATAACAATGATCCTTAGCTCCTCTCTCTGCTCCAGAGGATAACAAATTATATCTTCAAAAAAAAAAATCCGGGCAGCACCCTGCCAAGGCAGTAAACCTAGGGGAAACACTGCATGCTATATTTGAACAATATATTGTAGGGCCATACCTATATAAAGTATATAAATATAGTTGTTTTTTCAAAATACCAAACAGATCCTGCGGCGGAGAGGTGGGTGTTTGTCATCTGCTGGTGGACTAACCGGAGAGAATTACAGCGAGGGAGGGATTGCCATGAATGACAGCAGCAGGAGCAAACGCTTGCCTCGGGAGGGAGAAAAAGAGCCACAGCGGAGAATAAACAGAAGGGCAACCATGACAACCATGCACGGGAAGTCTTCTTCGCTGCTTTTGTGGCAGACTACAGCGCCACTTACAGGCCTGGCATATGTACCGTAAATTCCGGACTATTAAGCGCACCTGAATATAAGCCGCACCCACTGGTCGGTCACCAATTGTGGGTAGCGTGGCTGAGCTTCTCCGGCTCGCCGGAGAAGCCAGCGCCAGCCAATCAAATCCCGTTTCTGAAAATCTGACAGCTCAAGTCCTAGCCAATCAAACCGCGTCTAAGCTGGGAGAGATATCCCGCCGTTCATTTCTATATTTCAAAAACAGATGGAGGATAAACTAATTATCGCCGTAGCAAATCACCCGGTTTTGTATGACCAGTCCCTATTAACTTACCGGGATACAACCGGAGGAACCAGGCATGGGGGGAGGTGGCAGAGACAGTGGGTGAAACTGGTAGGCTTTCGCCTGTTTGGGGATTGTATATCCAGTATATCCAAGCATAGCTTGCTAGCTATGTTAACACTATGTAAACGGGGCGGGACATTCATGTGATTGGTTGTTGGTTGCGTGGCTCGAATAAAATCCCCAAGCTTCAGACACGCCCAGCTCCAAGCTTTTTTTGAAGCTGTAGTGTAAGCCGCGATGTTCAAAGCGTGGGGAAAAAGTAGCGGCTTATAGTCCGGAAAGTACGGTACTACAGCGTCTCCAGCACTTTCGAGCGGCAATGGCCGGCCGTGGCCCAACCTCTCATTCCCCTGATAGGTGGAGAGTTGGCCATATAGGCGGAGCACCACTTCTGTGACGTAGAAAATAATTCAAATCTGTCTCTGTCTGTATCAGATCCGTTACAGCCCCGTTTTTAAAAGATTTGGGTATGGAGGAAAAGAGAGAGGGTTGTGTTTTCTGACACTTGGTGAGTTCCCTGGAACACCGGGGACACATAGTCATGTATAAAAGACGTACAAAAGTGCATTTTGCATGATAGGTCACCTATAAACTGTCTCTTACACTGCCTTTGAGCAGTGCAGCTTGTGAGAGGGGATTCTCACATCTAAACATAATAAAAACCAAGTACAGATCTCGTCTGTCACATGCTCGTCTGTCAGCCCTGATGCACATTCACCTGTCAAAGAAGACCAGAGAGACATTTGACCCAAAGCCAGCTGTTGACCTGTGGATGGAGACGGCAAATCAGAGGCTTAAACAGGGACAGGGAGGTGCATCTGCACCATCATCCTCTACCATGCAAGAAGTGGAAATAGAAGACAGTGAGGAAGACACTGAGGAGGAATGCACGTATTGAAACCACGCTTCCTGTGGGGTGAGTACCAAACCCTGTCTCCTGGTACTCATCTGAGTAACTCCCTGAAAAAGTTATGGGCACCCCTGGTTATATGAATACATCACGTCAGTTTGGAGATGATAATGTGAGAAAATGAAAACAGGTCACACATGCAGCTGTAGGGAAGCTCAGTGGGAAACTGATCTTTGCTGTTGACTTGCTTCCCTTATCGGCTGTTGTTTCCTGCAGCATATGAGCCAGATAGATTTTAGTTTAGCTGGGTTTTCCGAGAAGGTGTTTCAGCTGGCTACCAGATGTGATTTCGCCTTAGTAGGACTTGACGTTGACACAAGCCTTATATGAGGAATAACTGACATGCCCATGTTTTTATCAACAGCCCAGCACACCCAACATCTCAACAGCTCTCATCACTGACTCAAATCTACGATTGAGGGACTGCCGACCCGCAGCTCTCAGCTGGCACAGGACTAATGGGCACGAACCCACAGCCGCCTCCCCACCACACACATGTGAAAGTCATCGAGTATCTCCTAACACCAACCTGGAAGAACTTGTCCATCCGCAGCCTGTCGATACCGGTCCACTCCCTCTTCAACGTCTGCAGGAAGCTCTCCAGGTACAACAGCTCTGCAGAGTACAGCATCATCATCATCATCATCCATCATATTACATCACATGGTATGATGAAACCTGACATGGAAACTTACGTCCATCGATGTGGTGGAAGCTGTGGATCAGGGCGGAGATCTGGTTTGACAGCTCCTCCTTAAAGAGAAAAGTGAGGCTGCATGAACAGAAACATCGACACAGGGAGGACGGGTGACAACTGGATCATAATCACATTTGAGGATGTATGACATGAACACATTCAAATATTTCTGTAGTGGACTCCATGAAGACACTGTACTGGAATGTTGTGACTGATAAAGACAATATTTTATCCAGGAACTAGTAATGGCTACCGAAATAAAAGTGAATACACATTGGGTATAAAGATGTGGGACACTGTAGTGAATGGCATGTCCACTATCCGGCTAGATTTAATACGGCACGCAGCTTCTGTCTCATAATGTATTATTTATGGCCCGCTAGCTCTCTCAAACAGCATACATCTTTAAAATATAATTCATCCTTTTACCACATGGGGGCAGCACCACTTTAAAGGGCCGCAATTTAAGCCGATTGGTATTTGCCTTTTCTGTTAAAGATGGTGGTTGCAGTCGAATAGTCTATTTAGCTTAGGAACCTTCCTAACGGAGTGAAATGACCCGGAAGTACCTCAGTAGCAGCCATGATAAGTGCCGTTCGAATTCGTCTACATGAAAGGAAAGGAGGTTTCAAACTTCCTTTATAACCTCCTTTAGCGTAGGAACCACTGGACCTTCCTAACCGAAAGGAGAGGAGAAAATGCTGCCCCACAATGCATTGCAGCCGCAGCATTTGCCGTCACACAACAGTCGGCCGTTCACGGAAACAAACGATTATGACGGAGAAATTATATCATGAAAGTTACGGTGCTTATTAAGCTTTTTAAAACGTATGTGGTAAGTTGTCAAAGTGCTTTGTTTTTAACGTTCATCAGTATTATAATCAAAAAGAGAAATATTATCAAATAAAGTCAACATTTCACAGAGCTGTGTGGGTTTTGTTCAACTTTTAAAAGATGTTTGAATGGTGATATACACAGTGGTAGATGTTAAGGACTAACGTTTATAATAAATACATTTGTATTTATTTTAAGATCTTTTCATACAATCATACGTATTGGGATCATTTGTATTAATGTGGACCGGAGGGAGAGGGTGACGAGCATAAGTTTCACTTTCCTTTTTTATTTCAATTCCAACTTTGGTCATGAAGAATATGTTTCTCTGTTGTCCACGTTCATAAAGCATAAAGCAAGCATCAGAGCACGGTGCAGAGTCTCTAGATGAGTTTACTGTAGTCCCTCGTTCTTATTAAACATCCATGTTGTAGTCCGCTGTATAGAAAACTGTAGTTTCCATAGTTTCCCCACAGCAGCAGACGCACAAAAGGACGTCCGCTGGCGCATCATAAACACGTCGGATAGTGAAAGTGCAGTCGGATTCTCTAAAGTACCGCAGTCTCTTCTCCTAAATCCTTTTGAATTCTCCTATCCACTATCCCTTAACCCTGTGACGTTTCACTCAGAGGTCAAGGAATAGACGATAGGGTTAGAACTTAGGAGCTGATTTTAAAACTATTTGACTGCAACCGGTGTATTGCAGTCAAGCCCACAGGAAGTGCGCCGGACTCAGATGGAAATATTCGTGCTGGCCAAACGGCGGTACTACACTTCCGCTTGGTTGCCAGGCCCGGAAGCACTTTTTCCCCCATTGACTTACATGGGGAAAGAATGGTCTGTAAATCGTTGGATACTTTTTTTTAAACTAAATAAACCACCCAGTATGAACACTTGTATAGCCCTTATTAAAAACATTCATTCCTCAAGTTGTAAAAATGTGCTAATAACGTTATTCTGAGAGTTGTTTCCCTCTGCATTATGAATGCGCATCTAACCCACGGGACCGCGCCGCCCGGCACTTTCATGTTACGTGTTCAGCCTTTACCCATGGATGCACAATAACAACGGCCCCACATCGTCTAACCCCATGGAGCTGTAATAATGGATATATTGCACATGTTTGCTGTAACTCATCATTTGTAAAATATTATACTACATGGGCTGTATGATTAAATCTTGTACTGTAAATGTTGTATTAAAGTTAATATTACCGACGTTAGATTAACGTCCCTGTAGCTTCTTATTGCACTAAGAAGCTTATTGCACTGTGTGTATGTATATGTATATATATATATATATATATATATGTATATATATATATATATATATATATATATATATATACAGTGCAATAATTATTTCATGCTAAATGAAGCTCTGTTGCTTTGATATCACTAGATCCTGTTACAGCGTAATATAAGTACATAACGATTGATGTGCACATTAGCATAATTACTAGCTAGCTGCTAACTGCTAACTGCCGCCTCGTTAATATCAAAGCCATCATAATAACAAACCATTACCATGCTGTCATGAACGCGTGGTGCTGTTACGGGTACGCAAATTGACGTGCTTGATGTGAACGAGCATTTTGGTTAAAGTTGCGCATGCGCTATGAGCGCACATACGGGTACTTCTCAGGCATGCTGGGTAATCTGTGACGTTTCACTGTCAAAAGTTGGGCCATTTTATCATCATGCGCTAATGAGCAACTCTCATAGGAATGAATGAGGCCCCGCCTCCCACGCTGTATCCAGTTCTTATTATACATCCATGATTGCAGTGTTTGTATTTCCTGGTTTCTATTATTTTTGGGTGGAACTCTTGTTGACTGCAAGAGCTGAAATTGAACCCGCAACCTCCAGCTTGAAAGACTAACACACTTACGGCCCGTCCACACAGCGGCTTTGGAAAAAGCTTGCCGGCGGGCGTGTCTGAAGCTCGACCAACAACCAATCACATTAATCTCCTGCCCCTGACACACAAGCAGCGGTTTGATTGGCTAGAGCTTGTACTGGCATATGATTTGATTGGCTGACGCTTCCACCGAAAGCTTCAGAAGATTCAAAAGTTGAACATTGCTCAACTTTTGAATCCTGAAAATCCTGGAAATCTTCACTTTGCTTCCCCAGAATGCAGTTCGGCGAAAAGTGAGGCAAAGTGACGTCACCCCATTCAAAGTCAATGGGCAGAAGCGTTGGAAGATTTTTTTTAACGCGGCTGTGTGGACGGGCCGTAACGCAGCGCCACAGTTGAACCTGGTGGTGTTGCTGGCTGGATTCAAGGGTACATGATTAGTGGGGGCTTGAATGTGTAGTAAAAAAACTAAGACACATGGAAAAGCAGCACAGCATTTGAACTGCAACCTTTTCAACTAAAACCATGTCACCAAATGTATAAAAGAGGAAAATGTTAAAGAGTTTATGGAGTTTCCATCAGATCATATAGAACAGGCTAAGTCTGTCAAACGCCAGTCTGTGCTGAGCACCTGATCATAACACCTGTGTCCTGAGATCAAAGGTTACCATGGAGATGTGCAGTGAAAGGAGAGCCTTTCCATTGATCTGAATCACAAATAAACCTGTTGGAACTATTGTTGAAAAACAATAGCTGCTATCGGTAAAATGTCTACGCTCTGAGCATGTCAGGGCCATGAGGAGCGGTTTAGTGTGCTTTTTGTGTACGATAGGGTCAATAACAGGGCTCTTTTGGCAGTTTATATGAAGGTGTCCAGCTGGTGCTCTGAGGAAAGATGAGGCTACATTTACAATGGGGCTGAATAGAGTGGTGTAGGAACGAGCCCTAAAACCCAGAATTGAGTTAGCATTTTACCACCTCCGGTTCCCTCGTCTCAAGAGTCAATGGGATTTCTCCATAGGATTTTGGAAAATAGCTAGAAATAAGGTCTGTGGTTGACACAAATTTAAGAGACGGATAACGTTTTGTTCTACGACATTAAATACATCAGCAGTGCATGAAAAACGATGGTTGTTAACAAGTGGCTGAATAGGACTACAGAAGCTGTCGAGGGCGTTGTACGTCATTACGCCGAACAGTTAACACTCCTGCTAAGTTTGTTTGCCCTGTTCTGCTTGAGAGCAAGTACCTGCCTCCTGCTAACTGTTAAAACAAACGTTTCAACGTGTACCATTTTGAATCTGTAAATTCAAATACAAGTTGAAACGATCTTAAGTTGGTGTGACGTTGAAGTCGTGCGACCCTAGCATTTTGCTTCTACGATTAGAACATTATAAAAGTAGGGTAGACATGTGGAGATTATCCGGCTGAAATAAACGTGCATTTATAAAAACAGGTTCGTTTTCCACAGATCTTATTTTTGACAATATTCCAAAATCCTATGGAGAAATACGACGCTGAAGTTGGCTTCCGATTCAGAGCCTCCGATTCGGCAGTT
>CALSBZ010000190.1:7722-47096 GCA_943591055.1 Gobionotothen gibberifrons
CACACACACACACACACACACACACACACACACACACACACACACACCTTATCACCTGAATCTGCTCCTAGAGCATCATTGTGTTTTTTGTAACCAATCATCTTAGACAATGGGTGATCTGTTTGGTATTTCGAGCAAAACACTTCAGAGACATGTTTTGTATATATCTGAGAAATATAATATATTGATGAAAAACAGTATAATAGGGGACCTTTAAACACATGCTATGTGCTGTTGGGTTGACATTTAGAAAGTCCATTTGCCCTATACAACTGTGAATGAGATACAAGAGTATATATCTAAAGAAAACCAGATGGAAAAAAAATAATGCAGTCAGGCTTTAGATTTCCAAAAGAAAAATGTGTGTTCCTTGGCTTATGTTGGTGATAAAAATAGGGCTGAGGTCTATTAACAGTAAGTAGGTGTTGTTTATGTGAAGCCCCAAATAAGCACACACACCAATCAATAGAAAAAATCATTATATAAAAAAGAGAACAGAAATAAGCATCTTGTGGTAACAGAATGACAAGAATACTTCCAACCTTGTAGACAAATTACTTTGGAACACCTATAGGACAGCGCAGCATGCACATCTCAGAAAAACAAATAAAAAGTGTGCCTCCGGTGACAACAACATAACAGAAGACAGACTCAGCAATATTCAGATTTTAAAGGACTTGTGAGATGTAACAATTAATGTGCACTCATGGTTTCCACTCAGTTACATGCTTAAGCTCAAGTACTAACAACACAGTATCCTTCTTCAAATGAACCTCTTACGATCTCTCTTTAAAATGTATAGCCAATATTGCAACATGGTACTAGAAAGCTAAATAAATATAACAATTAGTCTACCATACATTCAGACCAATAATGTCTCTTAGAAATAATGTTCATATAGTATTTACAATAACAATGTGGTGATAAACCTAATAACTGTCTGGATTGGGTTTAAAGGATTGAGTGAACGCATCGCTACATTTATGCACATACATATACATTATGCACCAACAAAATATGTGTCAGTGTATAGTGACCATAGACTGTATATATAAGATAGTGACAGATAACTGACTTTTGAAAATGTGATTTATATAAATGCATATTTTCTCTCGGACAGGCTTTATTCTGAGTTCAGGCACGTCTTTGAGCTGTCTACAGAAAGACAAGGTAGTAAGTGAACAGAACCGCATAGGTCGGATTAAATCTCATTACACAGGTGAGTCAGAAACAGACAGCATACATTGATTGTGTTTTTCCAAAGGGGCTCTGAGTCCGTGGTGGGGCAGCCTACACATTATTTGGCATTCTGTGGACTGAGAACCTGAACTTTTGGATCCATCAATAGAAACACAGAGGAGGCAATGGATAGGGAACGAGTAAACACAGACAGTGGCAAAGACAGATTTAAACGAAAAGAGAGTGGGGGAAGTGAAACAGGGGGGAGGCAGAGTTGCACAGGAGAAAAGCAGTTTACTTTCAGGGGGTTCTTGCTGGAGCGGAGATTACACTGTGAGCAGAGAAACACTAGCAGACTATAAATGAAGATTGAAGTTCAAACAGCTTGAGTTAGCTTGACGTCCAAAGCAAGCATTTCTGCTTATGGATTTTGACCAGTGTGCTCTGTGAGTTCAGTGCTCACAAAACGCCTTTACTTTGTTTTTTATCCATTCTGTGTTGTTGTACCCTGTCAAAGCGAAGGTTGAAAAAATCAATCGAATTGATCGAGTCATAAACCATTGATAGGCTTTAATTAAAGCTACACTAATCAAAGTTATTATATCAACTATTTATCAAATGGCTACATATAATCGTAGTAGCAAACCCACTGAGAATTACCCCCAGTGCTGCAGTTTCCCTCAGCTCTTGAGCATGTTAACATCTTGAGCTTAATTACCCCTTTCACACCAAAGCAGACCAGGGCCAGGACAAGTTCTTCCTCTTTCCACCGCGGCGGGGCTGGCTCTTGGCCCAGGAAAACGGTTCTTATCTGGCACAAAAAAAACTGCTCGTCAAGAACAAAGAATCGAACACGTCAGGCTTACATCGGCGGCTGGGGCGAGAATAACCTGATCAATAACAATTCATGGCGAGTAGGGAGAAGAGAGGAAAGTTATAACAGGCAGTAGTGCTGAGCAAAGTGACAAGAATGCGACCGCACACTTATAAAAAGCACACATAGCCAGGCAACACTAACCAGGCATGGTGGGATGCTGTTTATTTTTACCCTACTTTTAATGACTGTTGTGGAGAGATGAACACTGCTTCATACGTTTTCCTGTTGTTTTGAATTGTAGCACTTATCGGGTGGAATCAATACATGGGCTACACAGGTTGTCATAGCAATGTTACGGCCCGGCTCTGGGGCTATAACATAAACCGGGGAGTCAAGACGAGGTTTGACAATACAACAATCGTTTATTGATAATAAACAATTAAATGAACGAAACCAGCAACAGGTCCCCCGAGGCTGGCACGGAGAGAGTGCCCAGAGGAATGAGAGCGAGAACACGAATCCGGTTGGCTCTCTTCTTGAAGGCTTCCCGACCCAGGTGCAGCTCATCAGGCAGAGTGCCAGCCCCACAGCACTGGATCCTGGACAAACACCCCTCATGGTGTGGAGGGGTCGTCACACTTTGGAAATCACAATGGAAATGCCCTAAAAGGAGAGAGGACTTAAAGGTGGGGTTTATGTCATTTATTTCAGAAACACTTTTTGTTATATTCCATGGAATGCTCTTCCCAAACCGATAGCAATGAATATATTAAATGCTTTGACAAATGAACAAATGTAATCTGTGGAAGCCGTAGCACTGTAAAAAGCACGACCAATCATTTTAGCCGGCCCGGCTAAAATAACTGGATGGCCTACCTGCCTGTCAGCCTTCCATCTGTGCACAAACTTATCTCGTGCCCTCATTGGTCATGTGCGCGTTCGTGTGTGTTGGAGGAGGGGCTCTGTAAGGAAGTGGCAGATGTTTTCCGGCTGTGTATTTTCAAATTCTAGCGCACTCAAGCTGGTTTCTCCAAAATTACCATACCCCACCTTTAAGTAAAGAGCTTACCGGCTGCAACCAATGATTATTTTAAGAGCCAGCTAATTTCATGATTATTTTTATGATTTGTATTCATATTTTTTAAAGTTTTGAAGAGCACTGATTAGCATTTTCAAGAGCTCATGGAGACATTTTCAAAAGGCCTGTCCTCATCAGCTAAATACGACCCAGAGTCACGTTTTAAAGTGTAGCACCTCTAGTGGTCGTGTAAGAAACAACATGCTCCCGTCGATTGCAAACGCTCCGGAGGGTCGTTTATTCACAAATAACCCTCTCTGGAAAATCCTAAATTGTGGAATAGTTTGGCCATTAAAATGCTTTTTTGTTAGATTCCTAGCGAGAAGTGTATATTGTACTTTTATAATCTACGTCCAGTGGATGTGTAGGATCTATAGTTTGATAGATATTACGAAGATGATTTGAGGTCTCGCCAGGAGAACGTGTATATGGGGCAGCTTCCATGCAAAGTTTGCGTCGGTGAAAACTGTTTTTCCGGTCTCGAAGTTTTCATAATAAAACCGGAAGTATTCCCCACACTGTCAAATGATTACACAGTGATATCTGCATTACTCATCCACAAAAAAACATCAGTTTATCCTGGTTAATTACACAATATTGATTGGTTTAAATTGTGTACAATGCTTTTGTGTTTTTAACCTTCGATTCGGAGAAACAAATAGTTTTTTCGGAGTTTAGACACTACAGAGTTTCCGAAGACACTACACTACCCAGAATCCCCAGCTATCGTTTGGGACTACAACATCCGCCTTGCTTTACAAACCCTGTGATTAGTCCTTAAGCTCTGTGATTGGATGTTGGAGTGGCAGTGCGACAAGGTTACGCCGAGCGTCAAACAGCTCTTTGAAATGGAATGGAACCACGCCAGACTATCCAAAACTGGACTTGGACGGGTCCAGCCCAGCCCTCCCCCCCCCCCCAGAATTACACATGCTGGCTATTGTGTGTTTCGCAACATGTTCTATGGCACGTCTCTACTGGGAATTGTAGTTTTAAAAGACGTTTTCGTATTTCCCACAATTAGAAGTCGCCAGTATTAAACGAGGTTTAGGGGATACGAAACACATTGGTGTTATCAAATTTCAAATTCATCACTCATGCCTGTGACCCCTTCTGTTGTTCATTGATAAGCCTGAAACATGCACTTGTATAGGTTCAGAGGCAAATTTTGCAAATATGGCAGTAGCCATGATCATCTTAAGATAAAATAAGATAAGATACTTTATTGTTCCCAAGTTGGGAAATGTTTTTGTTACAGCAGCATGTACTACTTTGTTCTACTCCACTACAATGGAGTGATTAATGATGTGAAATATAAACAACCCTTAAATCAGACTTTAGTTACACCTGAATAAAATTCAGCCTTATTAGTTTGTCTGTTTTGCACATCCTCCTGTTAATATCTTTGGATGTCCTGCACTAAACTGTTTTATTGAAGAGATCTCTACAGTATCTTCTTGATATTTTCTATTCTATATTTCTATCATTGACCCCTATTTTGTATGTAGGCTATTCTTAATATTGAAAAGTTTTCATCAAATATAACTTATTCAACAACTAAATTCAATAAAGTGCTTTAACCACTAGGCGGTGCGGGTTAAAAAAAACAGTGGTCTAGTTAATAAAACATAATAATATCAAACATAATATTATATTACTATTAAAGGTGGGGTAGGTAATTTTGGAGAAACCAGCTCGAGTGCGCTAGAATTTGAAAATACACAGCCGGAAGAAATCTGCTACTTCCTTACAGAGCCCCTCCTCCAACACACACGAACGTGCACATGACCAATGAGGGCACGAGATAAGTTTGTGCACAGATGGAAGGCTGACAGGCAGGTAGGCCATCCAGTTACTTTAGCCGGGCCGGCTAAAATGATTGGTCGTGCTTTTTACAGTACTACGGCTTCCACAGATGACATTTCTTTATGGATTTTTTGTCAAAGCACTTAAGATATTCATTGCTATCGGGATGTTAAGAGCATTCCATGGAATATAACAAAAAGTGTATCTCGAATCGGTTTCTAAAACTTACCTACCCCACCCTTAACTTTATTGTGAAATTAAAACAGAACGGTAAAGGAAGATACAGTTTCAGTCTCTCGATGTGAAGCTTATGCATTGTACCATGAACCTGTAAAGACCTGTAACAGTCAACTGCATGAGGAGTTGGAAAGGTAGTTCAGAAAATCAGTAAACTTTGTTACCCAAAGGCTCAGATTCGGAAATCCAAACCAAAATGTGAAGATGGCATATTCAGATGTATTCTATCCTGAAGGCATTTTTTGGTGTGAAAGATGCATTACATATACATAACATAATCTACACACATACCAACACAAGGAGGAGAAATAATGAAAATAAGCCGTGTGGGGAATCCTAGAACGCCCACATCGTGTGAAATGTCCCGTGCGTGTTTGTGCATTCATGATAACCTTTTAAAGCAATCCCAGGGGACGTATTCGTTTCAAATGAATAAGTGCGGGACATGGGGCCCTGACATGAAATGAGTATCCAGTAGAAATATCCACGGGTATATGTGTGGGAGGGCAATGTGACATTAATTAAAATGTGTGAAGATATGTGTAAATCTCAGTAAAAAAAAAAGTAAAAAGTACAGTAAGTCAACATCTTGCCTGTAAATCAATATATCCTGCAGGTGCTTGATTTCACTTTGGTTTCAGACAATGTCTTTTAATTTAGTTTAATTTAAATTGTGAAATATCTGTATTGGTTGCAACATAAAAATACAATGTTATATCGCTTCATTTTCAACAGAAGATTGACAGTTTTCAGCTCAATGCTAGTTTGATCTTGGCATTACATGTTTTTCTGTAGCTCTGAGTTTTGTCAATCTTTTTGTTAAGAGATAAACAAACCAAAAAAACGGGATAATAAAATGTTCTTTTTCTTTTGAGAATATTTTCCCTTGGATAACTTAATGTTTTCAAATTATATTCAAAGTAAAGCAGCATTTTGCCACTTTTTCACTACCCAAGGCGGTGTTGCCATGAATGATTATTATTGTGTTTGTAAGATCATTTTGCTTTCTTTACGGTGTATGATCAATAATGTGTAAAAGTGCCTTTATGTCTAATACTTTACTATTTAATGTCGCTGTTTTGGTGGTAAGGACTCCCGATACAATAATTTCCCACAAAATATGATAATTTTAGGCATGCGGTTATGATAGCTTCACATTTCCCATGTTAATGCTGTACAGAGAGCAAACATAACAAATGTCAGTCAAGTCCCAGTTATACTCTCGTTATCCTATTGGCTGCAAAGGTCCCCAAAAGCTTGCATGATGTCAATTTTGTCTTTGAGGACTACCCCACAGTACACTGTAAAGCTCCTTACACACCAAACTGACACCAAAGAACACAAAAGAACATGTCCCGACGGAACGTCGCCTCACGTCGCCTCACGTCGCCTCACGTCGCCTCACGTCGTCTCACGTCGCCTCACGTCTCCTGCGTCTTGGCCATGTTTCACACTGGAACACACCGCAAAGACTTCAGCCGACGGCCAAGTTGCACGTACGAATTGCGCATGCGTGAGTGGCATTAACTCTCCTTACCAGCAGGTGGCGGTAGTGTGTATTCGTCATTCAAAAGAGGCAACAACCGGAAGACAGACGGCGTGATACACCGAGAGAAGAAGAACAGACTGCGTGATATAAACAAACAACAAATAGCGTGTGTGTTCCATTTTCCGACGAGAAGCTCATGGGGCTTTCCCGAACCTGTGTTGAGAGCTGGAGTTAAATGAAATCTCAGATTTGCCTTCTTAATAGTTTGTTTGGGTCCCTCACTTCCGTTTCGCTTCTCATGCACTGATTCGCTAAGCTGAACAGCCAATCAGAGTGATTTCTTTGGCCGACAGCCTACCAATTCAACATGTCGAATGCTCATCAACGGCCCGACATCTATCGACGCTGAAAATCGGCTTGGTGTGTAAGGGCCTTTAAACATGATTTGAATTTGACCGTTTAACGAAACCCAATATAGTGTTGAAAAAGCAACATGCTCTATCATCAGTTTTTGGACTTCATCCAAGCCGTGATGTAGTTTTTGGGGACTCTAAAAACACATTAGGTAGGCACATAGGTAGCTCTTATACAAACAATACAGTGTATGGACTGAACTTATACATCACTTTTCAACCTGAGCACTTTAATTAACGGGCACACACACACACACACACACACACACACACAAATCACCAATCGTAGGTTTAATGCACCTCACTCTACTTTGAATGTCCACTTATGATAGTCAAGGTGTTTATTTACAAATCATTAACACAACAATACATCAAAGCTCACAATTTCAAAAAGGATGCACAGCAATTTACTGAGAAAAGATGAAAAATATAGATAAATTGATTTCTGTCTTTGTTAGCTTCTTACTGATTGGATGTCACATGCTGCACCACATACATTATGAACACAGACAAGCACCCAAGGTCAATATTATGATGGACTGCAGATGGAAACAGGTAATCATCTACATACTGTAATCGACCAAGTCTTTGTACAAAACAAATTGATATACGAACTTTAATTGTCCTTCACAACGCTGAGAGATGAGCTGGAGGCTAGATTGAATTCCAATCTGCATCACGGCGCTGTCACAGGACTCAAATAGCCTACTTTGTTTTGTAAGGGCTGCAGATGCTGGAGATGAGGCTCAGCCACCAGATTTAACACAAAGTTGCATGAATAGACCCAGCGCTTTTACACAAGTCACTTGTTGTGGGTAAGAGAAAGATTATTACCAGGCTGAAAGCAGAAAATTACTTCTTTGTGAGTTAACATAATGGATGGTGAAATGATGATTTTGTGATATTAGGTTGTGGTTTATTTGTTTTCTTCTTTAGTTCAAAGCACATGTTTATTTATCAATCAATTTTGACATAAGTTGAATGGGCCATTTCCAGTATACATTTTAATATTTCATAGCTTTAACCCTGAGAGGAACTTAATAACTCTTGTTTTAAGCAATGACTTGTTCATTATGAAGTGTGTATTTAAGTTGTATATTTACGACCCAACTACTATTAAGTGTCTTGCTCTAAAGTACATTCAGTTGTTCCTTGTTGATTTAAAGGCTTAAAAGGATTAAAAAAAAATAACACTTCATTCTAAAATTGCCCTGATTACATCATTAACCATATTGAAGAAGAGTTGATGACTACTTTCATCAGCTCACTGTTTCGTGATGAAAATACTTTCTGTGAGGCTGATAATTGCAACTTTAACTCCATTAAGGCCCTGCGATGTTTGGCCTATCCACTTAACTCAACTAATGGGAGGCTTTTAATCTTCACAGGGTGACGTGTGCTGAGAGATGCAACTAAAACCTTTTAGATACCATAATGAGGAGGAATTAAATATCTTGCAGCAGATAAAAGAGTGTTTCTATCCAAATCCGTCCTGACTGGCAATTCAATTTGAGTGAACCGACTGTCTCTGTTCTTTCCCAGTCAGTTAATTGTCGAGCACTAATTCTTCTTTAAAGAAAAGAGACAGCATGACTTCGGTTCATCAAGTCCGTTTAAACCAATCAGGACAGACGAGGTGCTTCACGCTCTCATTGCAGCTATCAATGCAGCACCGGAAGAAGGACAGAAGATAGATTGTGCAAAGTCAATTTCTCTTCTCGCCTAATTAAGGTTTTGTCCTTTTGATGCTCTCTCAATGAAAAAAAATCCAAAATGTTCTTAAAATGTATCTCAGTCATATCTCTACCGGCAGCATTAACTGTGAAAGAGGTTTACTTTATGAGCTGACATGATTCATTTCATATTCTGTTGTACATATCCCATATTCTTTTGACATGTATGTAGACTTTTTGCTCTACTTTTTATTTTGTATTTTATTATATATGTTGCATTGTTGGAGGAGCTCAGGTCAGAATGATTTCATTGCCATTTCTACACTGTAGCTGTGTGCATATGACAATAAAACTTTTGATTCTTTGAATCTTGAATCTTGATGTTAGGTGAGTTAAGTAGACCTAAAAGGGCAGGTGACAAGCAGATGATGGACTAAAATACACAGGTTTAGGTTACTATGATAAAATACAGGGCTACACAGTGAGGAGTTACATTTGAGGAGCTCTTTTCCAAAACGCTATATATCCATTTTAATAGTTGTCAGGAAAATGACATTTTTTACCTAGACCCACACATTTTGTTAATATTAAATTGATATATATATATATAGGATGATATATAGGATATATATATATATATATAGGATATATAGCGATTTGGCATGAAACGTTGATAGAGCAGTGAATAGGTTCAGTACACAGCAAAAATGGCACAACAAACTCAATTTTCAATTTGGCTTTTATAGCGTTTTGGAAAAGAGCTCCTCATTTCATGCACATAGTGGATTGACATAAATGTAAAAGATTATACCTGTTGATGATGAATAAAATAACGATGCATAACAACATTGGTCTGCCCAGACCAGACGGATCGATTCCATTAGGTTCTGTCTGCCTGCTTTGCCAAAACACCCAGCGTCAGGCAGATGATTTATCGAGGAACGAAACCGAGCCGAGGCCATGATTACATTATTAAATAGTTGGATAATATTTATAAATTATACAGAGTAGATGTTTTCATTTAAGTATTGGTGCTGATTTGGTGGTTGATTATACTTTCAAATTATTGGATCAGGTTTATAGATTTAACACAGTGTGATATTTGTTTCAAACACTTTCCAAATGAAAAGGCACATCACACTCATTTACTCAATTATACTGTATTAACCACCACTCCTTACTTTTAAAGGGTGATAATCTAAGACTGCACTTAGAAATGCATTTAAGCAATTTAAGCAAAGTCTTCACAATTCATGATGCAGGTACAATCAATAATAGAGGAAACAAGGTCAATCTCCATGACACTTTAACCTACAAAGGATAGTTATATTAATTAGTTTGTTTTTATGTTTGAAAAAATTATACTTTCATATTGGCTTGTAGGCAAGGCAAGTTTATTTGTATAGCACCTTTCAACACAAGGCAATTCAAAGTGCTTTACAAAAATGAAGACATTAAGAAAATGGCATTTAAAAACAGTCATTAAAAAGATAATAAAAGAAACAATAAAAGAAAAGAAAAAATTGATACAAGTTACAGTGCAGTTTAAGATATGAATAGTTCAATTAAAAGCAGTGGCAAAAAGAAAAGTCTTCAGCCTGGATTATATAACACTGTATTATATATGCCACATTATTGTTGAAGTATTACTTGTCTGGACCCAAAGGAGAAAGAGGCTTTCTAGTAAGAAATGTGTTTTTCTCAGCAGAGCCAGGAGGACATCAGCAATTACAAACATGCTGAACAAAATGTTTCTTTGAAATACGACACAAGCTTATGAAAGCAACTCATAACTAATGCAAAAACTGTTTGTTTCTGGTTATTCCTGCCTTTTATTGAGACTCAATGTACTTTACTAAAGATGCTTGATTTGTGTGGATGGACACAGCATCTGTAGAATCCACACACACAATTATAGTCTCAATGATGTCAATGAATGATGATCACATCAACAGAAATAAGCCTTGAGAGAATGGATGTGCACGTAACAGTTTGTGTGAAAGCTTACATCTTAATTAGAGCCTAATTTTATGACGAGGCGTTTCGCACCTAAGATCCCAACCAAAAACATCTCAAGAGAAAGCTACAGTGTACCTAAGAGCTCAAAGTACTGCAAATTAAGAAAACAGATGCAAATGCACACGACACAAGAAAAGTAAGAAACATCTACCCTAATTTGATGACACATGTGCAGCATTTCGAAAACATCTTCTCCAACTTGACAACACTTGTAGCATTCAGAACTAGCGTTGCTGAAACTGAAACTGTTTCCAGGTGAATTTCTTAAACAATAACAGTGATGGTGTGCACATAAACACACTCATGCTGCTTTAATGTCGGAGCTGATTTTGAAAGAAACACCATGCTTTCTGCCCCGTCTGTTTTATAAACCCTTCGTATTTTCCAGCATCTTCAGAGGGGACATTTGTATTTAACAACAATCACATGTGAGAACACGGCGTGCTGTCTCGTTATGGTAATGTGTCACTCAGTAATCTGTGAACGTAGCATATGTAAATTAACTTTGTTCACTGTGACCAATTTGTGGTTGTTTTTTCATTTTTTTCCGAAACCAATTTGTTATAGATGAAATAATAAGAAAAAAGAGGACTCAATATGCTAAACAATATCCTAATCAGGCACTCGGGGAAACTACTCACAATCTCCAATTTATCCCAACTGATTTATTATGCATATTAAACTATACCATATTGATAAAATAGTATATTGAATTTCGTATTCAGCTATATATTGCTTTAATATGTTATGTTTGAATGGTCTCATACTTTTCACCTTAAATTATATTACTATATTATTCTATATTTGGATGATATGTTGTATTTCTGCATTATTGCATATACTTATCATTACTTAATCACATTACACATTACTCATATATATATACATATTATAGTTTATGATGTTGGCAGACTTATGTTTAGTTGCTGCTATCACACCACGTTGTCCCCCTTGCCTTGTGATTTTATCTTAATTAGTTTTGTATAGGTTGTATTTCTTTTATTTTAATTTTAAATATCTCTAACTATTTATTGTGTGTTTTACTTCTGCTGCGATACAAAAAAAAATGAAGGCAAATATAATCTTACTATTAGAGGTGATAGTCATATAACCTGAGGCGCTGATACATGTGGGCACCTCATCCCATACATTACTGTTTTAACTATGTTTTGTTGCCATGGCAATATTTAGATTATTCTATGTATACATATGATAGAGCTGGGAGGATACAGAACCAGCACAAACGTATAAGACTGATTTTAGGTTATTAAACAGAGTGCAGTGTGCATGTAAACACATTCATTGACACTAGGGAACCTTTTGAAGCCTTGGAACCACTGATATAAAGAAATGTGTCTTGAATCTGTACCTGTCCATTAGGACAATAAAAAGTGTTTCACGCTGCATGCATTCATATGATTTATGAAAGGGTTGGTTATGAAATAAAACCAATGTTCCGTTTTTTATGTTATGTTCAGTGAGGCATGTACATTCATGGTTAGTTTGTTTTGTTGGTTGGGTAATTCAATAGGTTTTCATAATGTAAAATGTGAAGAAGAATCAGCCCTGTGGTTTAAAAACAAGAGAATTTGGTACATTTGAAAAACGTTTAATCACCTGTTGAAGAGCTTGGAAACTGGTGTCTTTTCTTTGCATTTCCAAACCCAACAACAAAAGTGTATGGTTACATTTCTTGAGTTTTGAATGTAAATGTTAGCAACTAGCTAACTACCCACAGCAGCAACACATTCCTTCACATTTTAATTTTAATTTACATTAAAGTATTTCGTGAGGCCTTCTAAAATGTTTTTAAATATAACAAGGGTTGTTTGAAGAGTTTGTAAATTAACATGAACCCAAGCTGTTGCCTGGCAACGCAATCGCACAACGTCACTTCCGTTAATTCCACATCCACACACATGGATTAACATCGATTTATTACATGGTTTAGTTGAATACTCGATTCTGATTGGTCAATTCACAACACGTGACACGTTGTTAATCCAGAACAGACAGACCGCTGTCAAGCACTTATTGACCGTTGCTAAGGACGCTCACATCTGCACAAACAAGTCCGGTCGATGTAACTGTATACAGTTTGGGCGAAAAGCAAACTGCATGCAGTTTGCTTTTCTAACTGACAAGACAAGAGCGACAAGAAAACAGCGGAGAAGTAACGGGCAGAAACCCTCCTTTTTACGCAGCGGTCCAGACATAGACATCAGACGGCGACACATATTCAGTTGCCAGTTCCTTTGGCATTAGGGCAGGGGTCTCTAGATACTTTCCAAGGGTTGACATCATGAATTGTGCTATTTTTAAAGCAAGCAGCGCTGTTTTCAAATCTGTAATCAAAAAGCTCCTCAAACGCTATCGAAGCAGTTCCTGCCGTTGGTACGTTAGTTCAAACGGTAACAACGGACTATTTTTCTTAGCGGATGCATGTCAATTTAAATCAATACATACAACTATTTTTTAAATCAATAAAATAATTTTCTAAATCCACAAAAGCATTTCAATTGATATTGGGAGTCATGTTGTTACTTTGTTGAGAATGTGGCCATGTAATAAGCGGGATATGATAATGTGCAGCGACGCGGATATTATGGGGAAAAAAACACCTTCATGCCGATCTAGATCCCTCCGCTTCGCGTCGGGCTCCTGATCAGCCTGTCGGTGTTCTTTTCCCCATAATGACCGCGTCGCTGCACATTATCCCTTACTTAATACATTAATGTAGCCTTTGTTTCTGCTAAAAGAGGTGTCAACCAGCTGGGGCAACAAGAAAATCGGCGTAATCGAGTGTGACTATTACAAAATAAATCATTATTATATTAATATTGACAATAACAACCGACCGTCGGGGTAGAGCATTTGCTTGGCATTTCCGGGTATTCCTCCACTGGTTAACATGGCCGTGTAACAAGCCCCCAGGAAGTCCGCCGGACTCAGATGAAAATATTCGTGCTGGCCAAACGGCGGTACTACACTTCCGTTTGGTTGCCAGGATCGGAAACACTTTTTCCCATTGACTTACATGGGGAAAGAGTGGTCTGTAAATCGTTGGATAATTTGTTTTAAACTAAATAAACCACCCAGTATGAACACTTGTATAGCCCTTATTAAAAACATTCGTTCCTCAAGTTGTAAAAATGTGCTAATAACGTTATTCTGAGAGTTATTTCCCTCTGCATTATGAACGCGCATCTAACCCACGGGACCGCGCCACCCGCCACGTTCATGTTACGTGTTCAGCAGGTTCAGCACTACATGCGTTTATCTTTACCCATGGATGCACAATAACAACGGACCCATATCGTTTTACTGCCATCCCACGGAGCTGTAATAATGGATATATTGCACATGTTTGCTGTAATTCATCATTTGTAAAATATTATACTACATGGGCTGTATGATTAAATCTTGTACCGTAAATGTTGTATTAAATAAAGTTAATATTACCGACGTTAGATTAACGTCCCTGTAGCTTCTTATTGCACTAAGAAGGTTATTGACTGTATGTATATATATATATATATATATATATATATATATATATGTATATACAGTGCAATACTTCTTTCATGCTAAATGAAGCTCTGTTGCTTGGATATCACTAGATCCTGTTACAGCGTAATATAAGTACATAACGATTGATGTGCACATTAGCATAATTACTAGCTAGCCGTTAGCTGCTAACTGCCGCCTCGTTCATATCAAATCCACCATAATAACAAATCATTACCATGCTGTCATGAACGCGCTGTGCTGTTACGTGTACGCAAATTGACGTGCTTGATGTGAACGAGCATTTTGGTTAAAGTTGCGCATGCTCTATGAGCGCACATACGGGTACTTCTCAGGCATGCCGGGTAATCTGTGACGTTTCACTCTCTCAAAAGTTGGGCCATTTTATCATCATGCGCTAATGAGCAACTCTCATAGGAATGAATGAGGCCCCGCCTCCCACGCTGTATCCAGTTCTTATTATACATCCATGCCGTGTAACTGTCACGTTTGAAGGGACGAAATAGTGACATCTTCACGTCTCCCAGCATGGTAAATCGTCACATGTTCACGTCTTGCCGTGATACCGGGTTGCCTAAATTAGATAGCTAGCTAGCTACGACTGATCAAATCTGAAGAGACATTTGCAGTTTGAAACCGGACATATTTTAAATGTGTCTCGTTTTATAAAAATGTGTCAGTGCAACTCTTTAAATGTTTCATGAAAAAGAGTAAGATGACCAATACAGTTGCCTTTACTGTATAGGCTAGTGCAGTGGTTTTCAAACTGTGGGGTACTGCAGGGGGGGCGCGGGAAGATCTTTTTATTTTATTATTTTCTCCTTTTAGCTTTGTGAAGCACCTTGAGATGACGTTGTTTTTAAAGTGTGCTATATAAATCAAATGTATTATTATTCAATTGTAAACAAACACTGCTTGAAATTATCTCATTGGTCAGAGAGCTGTGGGCATAATTCTGCCTTTTGCAACATCCTACTTGTGTGACATAGGCTTTTCTGCTGTTGCTGCCATCAAAACGAAATACAGATCAAAGCTGAACATTGAGAATGAACTGAGAGTGGCAGTCTCAAAACAACAGCCCCGGTTTGAGAAGATCTGCAAGGGAAAGCAAGCACACAAGTCATTGATAAGCTATGTGTGGAATAGGAATGGTAAAGTGATGTGATCGGTTGCAACCTGCAGTAGAAATAGTAGTTAATTAATATATTTTCCTTAAAGAAATTTGAATTTAAAAATCTACTACTCAGGGAAGAAGGCCAACCAGTTTTAATTAGGCCAAATTAATTCACAGTATCTATTACAAGCACTTTTGTTCATGTGTAATCCATAATAAAATATAACATTATAGTTGAATCTTTGTATCTTCTTATTATTAGCAGAGAAAATAATGTTTTTACAACAATATACAATTAATCCTACCAATATAGATGGGAACCGGGTTGGGGGGGGTCCCGAAAATATTTTCAATTACCCAAGGGGGTCCCGACTGAAAAGGTTTGGGAACCACTGGGCTAGTGCTACTTCTACTCATGTGCAGAGGGCCTTGGCTACTTCTTACTCCACTGCAATTATTTTATAACTTTAGTAACTAGTTTCTTTTACGATTCAGATTACGAATCAACAATACATTATGATGTATTAGTTTTTAAAGGACTTTTATTATTAAGACTTTATTGTTTCCTTGCTGAAATTCATATCTTGTAAAGCCCAACATTTAAGAGCTGCAAGATTAAGTTGTGCCTGTTAATGTATCAATAAATATAATTAAATTCTAAAGAGTAAAAGTCAGCCATTTAGCATAGAGATCTCTTTTTGTCCTTTTTTTTTTTGGTATAATTTAATGCATTTTCTGAGTATTTGTACCACCACTGACTGTGTTTGTATTGTTTCTGTGTTCGGTTTGGATCCTGCATTCCAACAAATACATCGGATAAAATATTTAGTTTCTACATTGATTTGCGCTTTTTTAAAATTGATTCATAGAGCGGGAAACATTTGCTCTGTTGACATTTAATTAAGTAATGATATAAATATAAGCAAGTCTGAAAGAACTATTGATACATAAATTAAAAAAAGAGCCTACCCAAAGCTGACCAATGAGTTTTGAAAGAATGAATGACCATTTTGGAAAGACAAGCATGCCACACATTTGCCTATGGTAAGGTTGAGAAAAACATTAAATAAAACATTAGATCAAATCAAAGGCATTCTTTATGTGCTGGGTCTGTGTGTTCTTACAGTATGGGTGCATACATGTATGATTCAAGCTTTTTTTAATTCACAGCAATGTAGTGATCATTTATTTATAGCAAACTAATCAAAGTGCACTTTTCAGGCAGTGAGCAGTCTCGACACACCAGCATCCCAATACCCCATGTAGAGCCGGAGGGCATGGAGGAACATGCTGTTTGACATGAGTATAGATATTAGATATTTTACAAATTGTGTTAGAAAATAAAGTCTGGCCTATTTGAAACGATTTGTTTTTCTATACCATCCAGGATGCCTGAAGTTCACAATGCTGACTGACAGGATAAGAGCGGGGAGGAGTGTAGGGTGAGAGGAAAACAGCCGCAGGTCAAATGGAAAGAACTGTCAGCTGTTGTAAATAAACAAAACAAAAAGTAAATTCACAATCAAACTGTTAATGTGCGTACATGTAGCATTAGTACTTTGCTAGAAAGGCTGCTTAAAATTGTTTTATGTTTTAACAGTTCAAGAGCTAGGTAAATTACTACTAAATAAAGAAAGAAAATACACTGTTAAAATGTGAAGATAAGATACTATACACTTTAGACAAGTGTGCAAGTTTATTTTTAATAAAGCCATTTTTAAGCTAAACATCCATAGATTTGATCAATATGAGTGAGGAAAAAATACAGCTTAAGGCTTAATTTCTAATTTAGAGAACAGAGCCTTTTGTTGTTTTGTCCAGATGTTCTAAATTATCTTTGTTCCAGAACTTCCAGTTAAGATCAACTAATCAGTCATGTATGAAAGAAATTGCACTTTTGATATAAGCTCTATGATGATAAATAAATATGTCCAACTGTGTCTATATGCAGGTCCATTTCCAGGGTATAGTTCAGTTACAGTAGCACCGGGATTTGACCACATGTGTTTAAAGATTGATGTCGTCCTTTTTGTGCACCACAATCATGGCTATGTATTGATTTTCTTTGAAAGATAACCAATTACTGTCTGCAGTGACAGTTTGACACTAAGGGAATCATTATTCCTCTGACGAAGCAAAGGAACAGATGGAAAGCATCAGGGGCCTCATTTATAACGCCTTGCGTAGGATTCACGTGGGAAGGTTGCTTAGTACAAAGCAAAACAATTCAAATTGGCCGATTCAAATCGGCCTGATTCGAAGTTCAGCGCACTATGAAAAAAGATGTCTTGCATTTGTTGAACCAGCTGTTTCTTGGTCATCACAAACATAGTAAAACACCCTTATGACAGTTAACAAAAAAGTATTGCAATGGGAAATTTCCCTATTTTCCACTTTTTTTGTTGTTGCTCTGGACAGATGGGTCTCATAATGTTGCCTTGGGATTCCTGAATTATTGCTGGTGCAGAGGTAAGAAGACAGAACAGAGAGAAATAGAAATGCTGGTTGCCAACAATTACTTCTTACTGATGTTTGGTCCTTTAAATGAAGGAGAAGGGAAAAAAGGACTTCAGGACTGGCCCTGCAAGGCCCTATGGTACTCGTCATGGCCGTCAATTTGTTAGAAGAAGTGGTGGGGATAATTTCGCCTGATTTAACATCAGCAGAGCAGAAGGCAAAATATATCCCTCCCCTGGGTGTTGAACCTCCAGCACCTGCATGAAAAAACAATGCATAGACCTTTGGACCACCAATGAGTTTTTTAAACATTGAAGCCCAACTAAAGGTTTTGCTGTGCTGTGATTTGGAGGGAATTTTAGCGTTATGCACACAACGAGCACACAGGTAAGGAGGACAGAACATGACTAGAAAATAAACAAGTAAGTAAGTAAATAAGTAAGTAAAGTTTATTTATAAAGCGCTTTTCACAGACAAAGTCACAAAGTGCTAGACAAAACAATAGGACATTCATATAGGAGGCGTACAATGATCAATGAGCCCACATGTTCATTATAAAGGAACAACAAATAAAGGAATACAAAATATAATAATAAATAAATGTGAAAAAAAAAACCTGAAATAAGTAATGTGGAAATAAATACAGGAATAAATAAATACACAAAAAATGATGTTGGTATTAAAGGTTTTGTTACAACCTAAAACTCAGTAGAAGGAGTGTAAGGGAAGGGGTTTTTAACAGGTTTGACATCTTTGAAGCTTTCACTATAGCACTGAGATCCAAGCAGCACAATAAACACTAGGATAAATCAACATGATACAGTAACTGCATGGCTGGGATTGAACCCACCACCTTCTGAATCAAAGACAACAGCTCTTCCTCTCAGCCGAAATTTGGGCTGTTGTTCAGAAATGATAAAGTCATAGCCGGAATGTCCCAGTCGAGAAAACCGTTTTGTTGTAAGAATGGAGTTTTTTTCAAACAGGCAAAAACAACTGAAGTCTGGCAAAGTTAGAAAGATACCGATTTCAATGTTGTTTTGTAAATGGGGACATTCTTGGGGTGTCTCCAGCGCAAATGACGCCTATGGTACTCGTTGAATAATATCTGATCTGCGATGGACCAGAAGACAAAACTGAAAGGGTTTATGGCTCAGTGACTTCTGTGGCCTCAGAGATTAAACCTGCCACAGATTGCCTAGAATGACAAGATGAGGAAGGCATTGGGGACACTATCCTTGAAGGGACAAGCACTGGCAGAGCCGGTGTTGAAATCAGGATTTCTTTGTTCTGTCAGCCCTATAGCAAAGACAGTTTCTTGAATTATGTTAAAATGTTATTCTACACATTAACAGTTTTAGCTCATCCATTTACAGTTCAATAAAGAAAAGCTATAGGAGGCCAGTTGAGGATTGTTATGGAAAGGACTCCCCCTGGTGGATTGTCAACACAGTCATGTATGAACTGCAACCACCCTTTCAAAATTATATACAGTTTATGGTAAAATCTTGAGTTCCACAGATTAAGCAAAAAGAGCACATTATGGCATTTTATAAGAATACAAAAAAAAGCTTTTAGCAGTTTTTTTGTGGCTAAAATGATCAAAAGATTAATGATATGATATTGTTTTTGTTGTGAGCTGCAGCCATTTTTTTTTTAAAAACACACCGCACATTATTTATACATTAATGAAAATTAAAGTCTTTCCAAAAATAAAAGTTGAATGACAAGAAGAGGAATCAATATCAATACCATTATAATATTTATTTGGATAACAATGATGTTCCAAGTTGATAAACTAGATACAATAACACACTTTAAACGATGCTGTGTACTAATCTATAATCTGTATCAATTTGTAATCTGTGTATTTATCCCAGCACAAATGGTATTATGGTCTCCTTGACCATGTTTTTTAAAGCTTTTTGTTCGCCATAAAGGTAAGTTGGTCAACACATGCTTTGATAATGCTGACACACAGTGCTTTTAAATTCCTTTTAATCAGTACAAAGTCATGTACAGTAGGGCCTCCACCGTGACCTTGATAGAGCCCTTGCTTGCATCACACACATTCATTCATTTAGTTACATTTATAAAGTGTGGGGCTGGTGTAAATTGGGGCAGATTTAATGAGTTTATATTTGCGTAATTAGCTGGTAATTAGTCCTATTTTAAGTCGTTATGTTAATGTTTAACAGGGATCTATAAAAACAGATATGTCTTTTTGTATATGCTGTAGTCGTGAGTCTCGTGACTGATACACCAAGTCAATGGGGACATCTAGCGTCCATTACATGTGCTGCTGATAGGACGTAGAGTAATAGGACTTTTATTATTCTTTATTCTATGTCAAGATTGGTGCATTGTATCCTAACATAAAATTATAATACTGTTTATTGTAAAATACAAAGAATAAATAAACATTTAAATTAACGCTGTCACTGAGAAATCGTTGTTTTACTGAGGAGAAATAACCGGACACAGCCCACTAGGCTCCGGTCACATGCTTCTCAAGCTGGATCACCTGACATCATCCAGCTTCTCCTTTTGATGCTGTGTCTCCTCCATCGACTCATAGTGATTCTTCAAACAGTATTATTTCGTTCGCTTAACTTTTCTGGCCTCAAATTGTATATTTGAGCCGAGGATATCTCTCTGATCCTGCAGGTTACAGCACCGGGTAGATGCTGCTAGAGTGCATGATGAACGGACACGCTATTCTGTATACGGGGCTCACTGTGGCCTTCTGGAGCACCATACTAATCGTCGGTAAGATTATATGTTTTCCTTCAAGAAATTGTCAGAATATTGGACTCAATGAATGAAATATTCTGTTTCCTAATCATATGCAACAATACCAGCCATATCAGTATGTCTTTATTCACGGCAAAGACCGTTTTGATCGTGTTTGACAGCTATAAAATGGGACCTGTCTAAATCATGGGACAAGACGGTTTGCGGCTGTTTCCATTTTGTTTGCTAGCTTCTCTTGAGAGCGAAAATGGCTAATGTTGGGGAACAATAATATTCATACATGCTGGTAATAATACCCCGAAGACGGCAAAAAAGACCTTGTTGCTGAGTGTTTCGACATGTATTATAGCTATTATTTAACACAAGACACCGGATCGTGCATCCTAGTTAGCCGTTAGCATGTATTTAAAGCTAATGACAGGACATAGCTAGCGTTAAGGTCTGCAGCAGAAATGTCACACGTTTACACATTGGAAAACATTGTTTACTATGTATGTTGACTAGATGGAGACTTTTGCTAGTGGGAGTTAGAATGAAATCCCGGGTTGTTGTTCTTTTAATGGTTTATGTTGGTACATTTGGCTAAGCTAACGTTAGCTGGCTAGCTGTTCCTCTAACAGCTGACTGAACAGGAACTGCAGCAATTTTCACGTGAGAGTGTGCTATCACACTAAAGCAACAACTTCTATCCATTTCTTTAGCACATAAATGTGACATTTACACGTTGTTCAGGAACACAAAGTATTTTAAAGCAGTAACATACTGTAAATGTCTCTCCTTAAGGGCTGAACTCTACACTTAAAGCCAAACGTACTTATAAATATGCATCTGAATGACCCTTTTAACACTTTCTCATCTAATTTTAATACATTTTTTTTTTTTCCATAGGTACCTGCTATACCATATTTGACCTTGGATTCCGCTTTGATGTGGCATGGTAAGCAATATTGGATTCAAGCATTTTTTTGTTGCACGAGCCTATCCTGAAAAGTAGAAACAGAAAGTGTTATGGTAACATAACTTCCTGGACTTTTGCTCAATTGCAATAATACTATGATAGTTCCTCATAACAAATACCAGTTTATGGCTGTTAAACATAGCACATTACTGTTGCAATTCATTGTATCTTGTCTTTGTGAGGGTGGCACTTTCCTTCACGTGAAAATATAGTTATTTTAATTATATGCAAGTATAAAAGTCGGATCAGAATGAATTGTCCTCAAATCAAGCATTAGCATTTTTCTGCTTTACAATTTTGCTTATAAAGTATTGTCTTCATCATCTGTACGTCTCTACTTCAGGTTCCTCACAGAGACTTCTCCTTTCATGTGGGCCAATCTGGGCATTGGCTTGGCCATCTCTCTGTCTGTGGTGGGAGCAGCCTGGTGAGTAGCTAACACAACAAACTCTAAAGTTTAAATAGTTATTTCTTAAGTTAGCCAGAGGTGGTGGTGTTTTAAGGCCTAGAATGCTCTGGCCTATTATAACATAGTTTCCTCTTTCTTGAAACACTCAAGTATCATCATGTGGAAATGTGGAACTGGAAAATCTTAGATTTTGCAACATAGGAACACTTTTGAGCATCTTTCGGATGGAGATTGGAGCTTTTTTTTGTCTCTCAGGTTGTTGTTGAGCTTGATAATTAGTTATTATATCAGGTATAACAAAACACATGTGATGTTCCTTTTTACATTTTCTACAATTGACTTCAAGGGTGGTGTGATAAATAAAAAGAACTTTACAGAACTACCACTGAAGCTTGACTGATCCATAGCCTCACACCACCTTACATCTTCTATTAAAAGTTGCTCTTGAACGCACAACTGAGGGCTGAGGTGCATGTACACTTAAATGTAAGATTCCCTTCCTCGAATAAACATCGCAGAGTAACAAAATAGCCATTGTTTTACAAATTAATGATAATATAATATATATTTTGTTTTACTCCAATGTGGTAGTGACATTGTTGGCTTTGCTTTGCATTGCTGCTTTCAAAACCTTATTCCTCTGCTTGTGGATGGAAATAAATCATGGGAGAAAAGTGTGGAGAAGCTGCCACTAAATGGGGGAAATCATTGATTCACCAGCATGAGCAGCCAGTCAGAGAGCTCTCCAAAGGACTTCCTCTGATGCAGAACTGGCTGTACAGCTGCAGATAAGGGCACATTCAAGTCAATGTTGTGGGACCAGTAGAGCTAACATTTTCCTCAGTCTGACTTTTCTACATCATTTTTATTTTTGGATTTGCCAATTATTGTCATTTTCAAACTGGTTTTCTGTCATGTTGTATGTGTGATTATTATCTGATTATTGTGTTTGTTTTCAAGGGGGATCTACATCACCGGCTCAAGCATCATTGGTGGTGGTGTCAAGGCTCCACGAATTAAAACCAAGAATTTGGTCAGGTAGGTTCACTCCTTCCAGCCTTCTTTGCTTTTTGATACCTAATGGATAAGCAGTGTAAAATGACCCAGTGCATTCTGAATCAAGAGCTTAAATATACAGTCTGATGTTTTTATATCTGTAACTTCTCAAATTAGAAGTGCAGCTTTGAACAAGTGTAGGGGAGCTACATAATTGCACTGTGCTAATAACACTTTAAGTAAAACCAACATCAGGAAAACACTGCGTCCTTTTATTGGCCATCGCAAAACTGTGACTAGCATCGATAAGTGACTTTCAGGCTAGCCAGTAAATTATGTCATTTTATGGTTACTTGCGAGAACCATTTGCAATCTAAAAAAATGAATTATTTCTCACTCTTTGTTTATTTTTGGATATCTCCCTCTAGCATCATCTTCTGTGAAGCTGTAGCAATCTATGGGATCATCATGGCAATTGTAATCAGCAACATGGCGGAGGTAAGAATTAAATGTTTTTCTCGTTCCTGATGAAGAACAATGTGAATTTATCTATTTTGCCTTTTAGAGGGTATTTGAGCACTGTACATGAAACAGCACCGCCTGAATTAAATAATTATACATATGGGACATTAAGAAGTTTAATATAATTTCAACAACAGTGCGAGGATGTTTTCTCTATGGCTCTAAAAAAGAATCTCTTTCATCTTATAGAGCTTCAGCGGAACAACTCCTGAGACCATTGGGGCAAGGAACTACCAGGCTGGTAAGAAAACAGAACTAAAGCTACTGAAAGCAACACTTAAATGAAAAATCCTCTCAAAAAATGTTGGGTTTTGGGCGAATCTTTAAAAATCCTATAGACCCCAAATGCATTTTCACTCGTAAAATATTAGGCTTAAAAATACGGTAGTACTACTTTTTAATTAATTTGCCCTTCCAGATATTTGAAGACATCAGAACAAGTTTCTTTTAAATTAAATTAAACCAACTATTTCTCCAAACCTGACAGGGATGTCATTGAGAGAAGTATATATGTTAATTATGAAGAATAAGAAACTATGCTATGAAATATTGCGGGATTTATTTATAGTTGTGTGTTTGTTGTATACACTTAAATTTATATAGCCCCTTTCATAAACCCAAGGATGCCATAAATGTAGGGATGCACGATATTGGTTTTTTGAAACCGATACTGATAACTTCCTGCTTCTCAAGACCGATACCGATAACCGATAATAATATTATATATATATATATATTAAATGTACCTGTAGTTTTTGTACACCTGGTGGTAAAAAAAAGACTAGTAGTGAGCAAATGACATGAGCATTACTACTATGAACAAAACAAAGCCAAGAACAGTTTTGACTCTTCAAAGTGACCATATTTATTTTCCCAAATAAACATAATTGAGTCAATCAGTCAATGTTTGTAGTCTTTGTCCAGCCACTGCGCCGTCAGACCTAGCATGCTAACGGGGCTAACATCACTGGTCCATATGTCCGTGGTGAAACTTATGTCCCGTATATCGTTATCGATCAGAGTATGAAGGAGTGTGCATTGCATTTGTTAATACAAATAGCAAGCGAACTATCTAACTCTGAAACTTTAAAATAGTCCCATACTACCGACGACATGTTTGTTTACTGTCCTGGTTTCACGGCTGCACACCATTTACGTCACAGCCAGGCATGAGTTAGGGAGCGCTGGATTTGTGAAAAACTCCCCTCTTTCTAAACCACTAATACCACAGTACTGGCAAACGGGAGGAGCCGAGTGAAAAACAAGCGCCCCTCATCCCAATCCACCCACACTGCAGTATTTTTTTCCCTTTTTTTTACCCAAAAAATATATTGTATATTATCGGGGCTATTAATACTGTTATCGGGATGACGTCATAATTCCTAATATCGGACAGATAATTATCGGGCCGATAATTATCGTGCACCACTACATAAATGTGTACATTTTTGATTGACCTTAAAAAAAAAGTAGTAGCTCTACTCATCTCATTGTACCTGTATAATGACAATAAAGGATTATATTCTATTATATCTATAAAGTACTTATTCTTTCTTTCTCACAAAGGTTTCTGACTCATTTGATTTGCGTCCCACCAGGTTACTCTATGTTCGGAGCCGGTCTGACTGTGGGCTTCTCCAACCTCTTCTGTGGCATCTGTGTTGGCATCGTGGGCAGCGGAGCAGCGCTGGCAGACGCCCAGAACGGCAGCCTCTTTGTGAAGATCCTCATTGTGGAAATCTTTGGCAGTGCAATTGGCCTGTTTGGTGTCATTGTAGCCATTCTGCAGGTGAATGAGTCAGGCGGCTGCTTCTTTTTCACTACGCCTTCATTATCGTTCTTCTTCTCCTTAGCAGAGGAAGCTATCCACGGCTTTTGTTTGCAGCTATATGCTTTTGTTATTGACCATTGCTGCAGAGCTCTGAGAAATGTCATTGCAAAGTCTAACTGGATCTATATTATGTGGATGTTTCTTTATTTAAAATTGTAACAACCGTTTTGTTTTTTCTCCCTCAGACATCGAAAGTAAAGATGGGTGACTAGAGGATGCACTCCCACGCTGAGAAGATGAAATGACACTGCTGGAAAATAAGATGGATTATTGTGTAAATACATCGTAAATTATTTAAATGTCTCTATTTGCCTGGTATTGTTTTTAACCATCATTTATGCAAGAGTGGTACGTCCACAACCGACTGTCTCGTCTTGAGAGAAACATCAATGTTGAATAGGAAAAGTGAAGGAGAAAATGACGAGATGCCAGTGAACCTTTTTCTGTGCATTTCTTGATGTAAGTGAGTCCCTGTATCCCTCCTTCAGTTCAGCTTGATGAGTAGTACAAGCAGAATGTACATGGATTGTAGGATTTTGCATCCACTAACATCAGCCTGTCTGTAGACCTGACTGCTGTAAATACAACTTGCAGCCTTATTATATTGAAGTTGGGGCATTTTCATGACATCCTTGATCTCGGACCACTCTTTGATGAATAATAAGTTAAAAATAACACCAGCGTATTTGAAAATATTTGTGTGTGCGTGTGTGTATGCTGGACATGTGATCTTTCATTTTTTTCCTGTGAAGCATGAGGGTGTTTACCATTGTGTGTATTACTGGAGCCTGGTTTGTCCTTTTTTTCTGTTTTTTCTAACGGTTCTTTGGTAATAATAAGCAAGTGGTCCTTAATCTACACCGTGGCCCAAATACAGTATTCGTCAGGTCTCTCGCTGTAGAAGTGACAGAGAATCGGAAGTTTTGAATTGGAGTACTGATCTGAAATCTTTAGTATGGTCACTGAAGAATGCTCCAAGAGAGGCTTAATATAGTAAGATGACAGCCAAGCCGCAGACCTGCTCTAAATATGTCATCCTGTCAGTCAGTTCCCCAAAATGTTTTGGGAGCTTAGATGTCTTCATTTGGATCCATGAGTCTCCTGAACATATCTGCGTGCGATGACTTCCTTGTTCCCTAGAGTGTGCTAGGTTCCTTTTTCTGTCATTTTTAAAAGGATGAATTGGAAATAAACTTTACTTAGGGGAAGGCGAAGTTAACAAAACAAAAAAAATGCCATCTGAGTCTCATGTCCCGATTCAACTTCTATTATCTTCGCCAGCAAAGAGGAATTCATTTTTTAGAGAGGACCACCAGTTTACTCGAGATCTTCAGACGACATGTTTTGTACAGAAAGCTTCTCTGACTTAGATTTTCTGTAATCTCAGGAGGTCTGGCACCCAAAGCTATGGAGGCATAACAAACTTTACATCTACACATTTGTAGGTATACTTATTTCACACAGAAATTGCATTCTACAAACCTTCACACTTGTTTATTTGTATTGAAAGGTCTTGTTTTGTCTTTTCTTAACATGTCTGTTCTAGTCCGTGTTCCCAAATCATACATTCCTTATTAAAGTAGCTTCATGTGTGCAAAGCTGAGTCTTGCTTGGGAGTACAATGCGATTTGAATGACCAAATAAGACCCATGCTGCATCACAACTAAGCCATCAATACATCTGTCACAGAAGTTCTCATGTACATCACGATGCAAGCTGTGCAGTGTTAAGCTGTTTCCCATTGAAAAGGGTTCTCGTTCGGTAACACTTTATTTTCTTAATGCATCATTCCATTCAGATAGATGACAGACTGTGGATTATTGGAAATTGTCTCAAATCTTTCCTGTAATTATCCCCCTCTGAATCTTAAAGTTGGGAAACTGGATTGTCTCATATCTTGGCCTGCCTTCCCAAAGGTGTCAAAGCAGAAGGATAGTCTTTGCCCTGATGATGGATTTGAGATGTTAGTATCGCGTTCCTTTGGTGAACCAGGCCCTGTACCAACCCCCAGGCTTTCAGTGAGTGTAGTTGGTACCGTGTGTGCATTATGTTGATGTGATGGTGAGCAGAAAATAAAGTCATTGTTTTTGACATTGTGTATGATAATAAAAGACCAGATCTTCCTTCTGGCTTCATAAATGTCACTGAGAAAAATAAAATTGTCCAATCTAGATGTTTTGTTTCTGATTTTTCTTCTGATTGTAATCAGTCCTATAGCTACTGTATAACCACGTGTCCAGTATTAATAATCAGTGCTGTGTACTGTACTCCTTTAAAATGTGAGCTGTAATGGTTGCATGCCTCCACTAGATGGAGCAGGGTACCAAAACATCTGTCCTGATTAATCTGCTGCTGTGCACTGAAACTCATCTTAGAAAACTATTTAGCTCACATCCCCTGTTATTATTCAACATAATATTAATTTGTTGATTTGCTTTTAACCTCGATTAAACTGTGAAATTGAATCAAGCAGCCTAGCATCAGTATATCATTACTCTTTCTCAAAATGATTGTTATGCCTCTCTTATCACAGCAATAAAGTGCCTATTTGTGAATATGTTTTGAGATGCCAGTTGTTTCAGAACCACTTCAGTGGTGGCTAATGGCGTGTCTAAGTGAAGGCAGATCAGAAATGAACTTGATTAACTAAATGGGAAGCAAATCCAAATGTCATAGAAATCCTTTAAATTATGGTTTTACACAAAAGACAAACAAAACATATAGCCTACGGTTGAATTATTTTGCGTATTATTTTTATTTTGCATTTTGACTTACTCATCTGGATAATATCCTTTACAATACGGATAAAAGTCAATTGTAGGCTAAACAAAACCCTTAAGTTGCATATTTAAAAATGTTAGCTATCTAATTTCCGGTATGAAATGCAATAAAAAAACAAGTATTTTTAAAGAAATGATATATATGTTGTTATTATTTATTTCGTGTGGATTTAAAAAAAATAGGTTGTCAAAAAATGACAAGGTTCCTTTCCATCACGAGCAGAAAGAAAAGCGAACGCATCCGGGCTTCCGTAGAAAGCAGGAGTGAGGGACCTGCTCACTGCCTCAGACTGAGAGCATCCTTTTTCTTTGCGTTCTTACCATCCTCACCAAAACACAGCGAGATGACGGGAAATCATGAGCATAGCATATCTCCACTACTCCCCGGTTTGCGGTAGAAATATCGTTACGGGTTAGCCGTTTATGGCTAGCGTAATGCTACACAACATGAGGCTGTCTTTTCTGATGAAGAACAGACATTATAGCCTGTCTGTGGAAACAAGAAGAATATAGTTCTCACTAGCATAGCGAGCTGGGCTGAGCCTCGAGCTTTCAGTGTTTTCTTTTTCTTTTTTACAAACACGCCTGACAACAAAATGCTCATTGACAGTTTTATTTTAATTTTTTCCCTTCGGCTGATGTGAATGAAATCAGTGGGCTCCAGTAAAGAAGATGCACAGATAAAAGTGTCCTCTTGACAACATTAAGGTAGGTACTATATGTGCTTTCTGGGATGCATTGTTTCACTCGGCATCGCATCCACGCTTTTCCTTTGTTTCCTTTTAGCCTGCATGTATTTATACTGCAATCTTATGTTTTTATTCAAGCTTTGAATATTATGGGAATATTCTCGCATGCACTGCCCACTATCTCCTTTTGTTATCATTCACAGTTGATGAACTAGCAGCATCTTTCCACCCGCCATGCTAAGCTCCGCTGCTCCCTGCACTGCTCCTCTACTGTAAATGAGCCAGCGTACAGATGCTGGGGGGGGGAATATTCAGCCATGCAATATCGGTTTAATTCAGTGATTTAAAATCCAATTTCCCTTTTTCTCACCACCACATCTGTTTGAAATTGCTTGCACAGTTTCTCACCAAATTAAAAGAAAAATATTCAAAGTCTATGGACATCTCTTGTCTTATTGTCTGGTCACAGCACACTATGAGCAAAGTGTGCACAGCCAGCCTTACACTGGGGAAATGAGGAAGAAGTAAAAGAGGAGGAGGAGGAGGGGGTCTTCTTCATCATGAAGCTTAACCCAACCAGGCGTTTACACAGAAGCTCTGTACCTAAACCATAATCCAATCTGACATCGCTCTCATTTATGACACATCATCTCTTTAGGGCCATACAGGGCTATAGGAGCAAGTGGACTGGAGCTACCCCTCTTTGTGATGTAACTTAGTTCTCCAGGGCAGACTGGCCTCTGGTGTTTCATACAGTTTGCCTTTTGATGCTGTATTTTTACCCTTCATTTGAATTCAGTGGGACAACAATGACTGTACTCATATTTATGGTTGTTGTTGTTGTTGTTGTTGTTGTTGTTGTTGTTATATATACAGTATTAGGGCTGTTAATCTGCCAACTAATCATTTCAATTCAATTGATGACTAAACTATTCATATTTTGGGCATCTCATTCAGCCTGAAGGAAAGTGTCCCACTTGAACTAACAATCTCAATTCAAGGACCAACTTCTGGTTTCTCTTGAGCGGGCGCTGTTTTTTTCTCAATTTCCAAGTTTCACCTTGTCTGAGTAAACATCTTCAGTATTGCAGATATCTCAGTGCAGTTAAGCTCATTCATGTGTGGGGATATTGCGGAGATATGTTTTGGCCATCTGCTGTGAAAACCTGTGGCTTGACTTGAGGCTTATCAGAGAGCAGAGGCAGGTGTGTTTGTTTATTATTTTGCGTTTCTGATTTTTTATTTCTTCTGTTGAATGAAATTAAATTGAAATTGCAATATCATTGACGATATTTGAGGGATTCATCCTTTTAACATGATTATTTTCATGTGAATGGAAAACCATTAAATGATTATAGTGTGATTTTTGGGGCGGCACAGACTCCCCCTTTTAATAAACATTGTGCTTCCTACTTTTCTGCAATGCATAAGAAAATATTGTTAGGAATTGGATAAGACTTCGATATTGCTCAGCCCCTGTTTAATATATTTGATATGACCTATTTTACTCTTATTAAGGGTGGTACTGTATATTATCAACCTTAGCTTTGTCAGTTAGTTCACTTAGCTATATCAGGCAGTACTCAGTGTAAATATTAGCTTGTGGGGGGGATCCTGTCTTTACTTGGAGATCAGGGGAACGCAGGGAAGGTGACTGTGGGATTATGTTGTTTACAATTGGAACAAATAACCTTGGACAGCATTTACAAGTTGTTTAGTTTTTTTTAGCCAAAAACGCAGCCTGTGGCGTGTAGCTTGTGTGACTGGAGTGTGTTGGGATCAGCTCTGTGTGAATATGATTAGCGCTGTAGATCAACTTGTTTCACCTTGGATTCCTCAGGTTCATATATTTTCCTCACCTAGCTAGTCCTAATAGGAAGATATTTGTTGTCATGGGAACTAACCAGGGGGGTATGTCACGAAGCAGGATTTTCGCTTAGCCGGCTAAATTCAGGGAAAACTCCGGCTTTCCGGTTCTATAAAGCTGGTTCTCTTTTTAGCAGGCTAGATTTCCATGGTAACTTATGCTTAGCGGCTAACCTGGTCGGGACCAGGTTAATGTACGCATTCAAACACTTTTTCTTTTACCAGCTGTATTCACCTTGCAGGTGCAACTATGTGGCTTTTATCCTGGATAAAGTGTTTAAGTCATGGATGTTTAAAGTTTAACGTCTTCATATTTGTCTAATTATATAGTTGACTTTTGATTCAGGAAGTAAGACGCGCTGCGCTGTCAGTACGCTTCTCCATGTTTGTGATTGGTCGAATGCTCCAAATACCACCCCTTTCATGTGAACGCGCACCTAACTAGATAGGGCACGGCTGGCTTGAGCGATCCACTTGATAACCCGTGTGGTAGTACCGTTTAGCGAGAGGGCGTATGTTTTGGATTAGGCCAACCGGCTAACTCAAACATATCCAGGTTAGGTTGAACCAGCTTCGTGACATACCCCCCAGGTCAGCCCTGAGTAACTGAAGGTGTGTGTTTTGTTTTCAACTTTTTTTCAGTTTTCTTTAGACTCATGACCACCACCATATACTACTCTTTTGTATTCTGCTTAATAAGATGACTGTTTTCATTGTTGTTATTTTGTAGAGAAATTCCTTGCATAGCTCCATTCAGCTTTAACCTAAAACAGGACTATTCCACCGAGCCCTCCCTGTGCCTCAGGAAGGCTTAAGGTGCCGATCATTAACAACAATGCCGATGGTTTTGAATCTAGCCACACACCATTTCATCTCTCTTTCTGCCTCGTTTTCTATTATGTCTCCCGTATCACAAATAATAAATTGCACAAAATGCGCACCATCCCCATAGGTGGGCTGTTCTGTTTTAAAATGCACTGCCATTTTGGAAAAAGGTTGACAAGCTGTGATGGCAAGCCTCCAGGAAATGACTACACCTGACCGAGTTATAATCCCTCATGTCAACTCCTGTAAATCTACAATTTGATGTATTTATCGAAACAAATAAAATACAACCAGTTTATTAGTGAGTTTTAGAGGTTCCGGAAGACTGATTTTGTTGCTTTCTGAACATTTTAATTTTATTTAACCTTTATTTAACCATGATAAAAAGCATTGAGATAAAATCTCAAAGCTAGGCTAGCTCTTTCCTCCTTGTACTATCTGTGTGCCAAGCTGAGCTAACCAGCCGCTGGCTCTAGCTTCATATTTAATGGACTGACATGAGAGATGTATTGATCTTCTCATTTACTTCTCTAACAAAGCCAATATGTCAAACTATTCCTTCAAGGCACTGGAGTTGTCCTAAAGTAGACAAAGGCAATTTCTTTCCAGGCAAAGGAACAATTAGTAAATCCTAATCAACGTCCTGTGATCACTTGTTGGGTACATATCAAATGTTAAGTGGTAGTAGCTCAATAGTGAGAAAGTCAATTATTCTTCAGGCCAGTTAAATTCCTTATATTTTAAATGAGAAAGCAAAGGAGCTATTCTCCTTCGTCTCACCATTTTAGGTTTATCTTCACATGACCCTTCATTCTACATTTCTATTTCACAGATACTTATCTTTCTGGCTTATAAAGAATACCTACTCCTAGGGCTGCTCGATTTTGGCAAAAATCATAATCTCGTTTATTTGTGTCAATAATTGATATCACGATTATTAAAAACGATTATCCATTTACTTTGAAAACATCGATTTATTGAAAAGAAAAATGTGAACAGTATGTTTTTAACAGTTGATTACCCAGAACTTTAAGTATAATTCAACTGAAAAACCAATAAAATAAAAAAAAAAAATAAATAATCGATTTATTTCGACTATGTTGTTTTCATAACCGTTGCAAGCCAAAATCGTAATTGCGATTAAAATACGATTAATTGAGAAGCCCTACCTACTCCTTTTCAAAAGCCCAGCTATTAACTAAATAGAGTTACAAAAACATAAGGTTCAAGGTTCTTTATTTGTCATACATTTATATTTATTTATAACATCCAAGGACTCCGGTAGATTAAACCGAGAGCCATTGAAAGCCTAATTGGACAGTAGCGGCCTTAAGCCTAATGTCCCACTGATGTTTTAAGCTAAAAAAAAGGATCCTCATTTAAATAAACTGTCTTTAAAACTCCTAACCAAATCCTCATCTCGCTCCCTCTACCCACAATCCTTCTCCCAGTGAAGCCTTCCTTCCGCTGAAGCACATCATTTATTTCTTTGCTCCGTTGCCAAATGAGCAGCTGGATCAGAGAGCGAGAGAGGGAGCGAGACATTGAGGAAGAAGAGAGAGAGTTGATGCTGTTTCCACTGTCGTCTATGGAGTGTGGCTGCAGACAGGACTTTGTTGTATTTGCTTAACGCAGCACTGAAGGAGAATTCCTCGAAAGATTATGCTTTTAGGGGTTTCCCTTTCTTGTAGTGTGTTATAGGTTTTCATGCATGTAAATCCCAAAGTTCCCTCCAGAGAGTTTCTCTTCCACACACCCCCCCCCCCCTGAGCCTGAAACGCCTCCATTGGACATTGCTATGTAATACTCACGCTTGTATTGGCTAGCTCTCCAACACATCGTGCGTGATAGGCTAAGGGGCGGGACATCTCTAAGCAGTTGACTAATCATAAAAACACTGGCTACACAGGCAGCCTTTTCGAACAATAAAGCAAGTAAACATGTCACAGGAGAGGAAGAAAATACAAATTTCAACCTGAAAATGAGTAAAATAGTGATAACTTTAACGTGATAAATAATACTTTTCTATAGGGATGTCCCGATCACCTTTTTTTGCTCCCGATCCGATTCCGATCATTTGATTTTGACAATTTGCCGATACCGATTTTTCCCGATCCGATCTTTATGCAATGCATTAAGAGAAAAAAAAGGAAAAAAGCATTCAAGTTGTCCCTTAAGGTTATTTTTTTATTTAAATGACAGTACCCAACTACCCATTCTATCCAACATGGATATAGAATGGATATAGTTGTGCAGCATTGGATCAAAACAAAATAAAGCTTATCAGTACTCGTTAGCTTACTGCTACTATTAGACACTGCGCCCACTCTGTTGCCAGATTTGAGAGAAATAAGCAACCAGGTCTATGAAAAGAAGTAACACATACATGATGTTGTGTAATTTGAAACCAAAACTAAGGCCTCAGGATGACTTTAAGACTTGAACATGGTCATTTTTGTTTTGTAACTTTACATTTCAAAAAAAAAAAAAATAAATAAAAAGATTCGATCCCCGATTTTTTTCTCCCGATTCCGATCTTTTGAAAATCACGTGATCGGCGCCGATCCCCGATCACGTGATCGGATCGGGACATCTCTACTTTTCTAGCATCAGGAGTGCCATCGAGCACCTTTCCACTCTGTAATTGATTTCATCTGTCTCTCCTCAATTTTGTCTGGAAAAACAAGTTCCAAAAACAAACTCGCCAGGGAGTGGAAGCTTTCAAACAAAGCTGGGCTTACTTGTTCTTCGATGAAAGAAAGCAGAAACAAGGGCCACGAGGAAATGTTATATCAAGACCTTTAAACAGTCCAGCCTTCTTCAGATCACAGACAGCTGAGAGCCAATTTAATATCCGCATGGGCAGAGCTGAGCAGAGAAGGGTTGAGCTCGGAGAACACTCGAGTTTTGTTCTGATTAGCTCGGCTTTTTACTCTCTTCAGTTCTGCCTCCCTCCACTCAGGTCTTTTCATCTTCCCTCTTTCCTTTTTTCTGCTTTGTTCTGTTTTTAGCTTGATGTCTTTGTTGCGTCAGTGAAATACGTGCGGGTACTTTATGGCCACAGGCTTCATTCATGAATAGCAACTTTTAAATCAAACTAGTCCAGCGGATTATACCCAAATACCTACAAAACATCAGCCACTATATCAGCCAAATATATGCACTTTATATTTGCCAAACTAAGGTAGATCAAAAGGTAAAATGTATAGTTGCTTAACATCAGCATGTTGGTGCATTCATCATTCATTAAACATAATGTATTTTCCTGAAAGGGGTGCACATGTTTGCTTAAAATCAGGACAATGACTCCTGGCCTACAGACTTTAAAGTGAATAATGTCATGCTTATGGAATACGTCTATAGGAGTGAATAATTCATATTACAGGCATGTATTGTACAAAACCATAACAATCAAATGTTTTTTTTCGTGGTTGGCGGTGTAACAGTTTTAACAGACGCTAGACAGACAACAGCTTGGAGTTTGATTCTGTATTTTGGCCGAACTCACGGATGTTAATTTGGTACGGATAATTAAATTTGCCAACAGTTATCATTGCAGCTGGTGACATTACCAACCATCCGCTAACTGAAGTCAATTAAAATATGATAAGAATGGATGAATTGGTGGAAGGATAGATGGGAAGATAGATGGGTAGGGAAGCATTGGTCATTCCTCTCCTCTCCTCTCCTCTGCGTCTTTGCAAGCAGAGGATGGTAGTGAGGAAGGGCGGAGGTCAGAGCCACTCTCATTTACCACTCTCCTCCTCGCTTCACTTCCTTTATTTCCACTATTTATTTGCTCTTGATCCTCCCTTTCTCTGTCAGCTGCAGACGTCCTCTTTGCCGTTTTATCTGTGGTTCACATTTAGTAAAAACATATAGGCCTATATACTGTATTTGCATCCACAAACATCAATAAAAGCACACAGCACAAACCAAGGAGCCCTGCCAGTAAACGCAGCTCAATGTAAACTCCGTGTCCTCCTGCAGGCAGGGCCAACACATGATCTAGGAGTGCACCTCTCACGGCATGTAGAGATGTTTGTTGTTGATCATGTAATCTACACTTTAGCCTTGAGTTATCAGACTCCTCTCCCGAGACAAATCAAAGGTTATCATGGGACAACTTTCTGCTGCAGGCTCGGGCTTCCCTACGGTTTCCTCTGTGGCTTCTCTGAAGCAGATACACATGTAGATAGTATAGGTTGCATGATGCAGTATGCGGAAAAAAGGTGTTATGCAATAATAGTGCTGCATATAAATACACATGTCCATGTATATATGAAAGATATTACTTTCATATAAATGCTGACAGTATGCTGCTCTAAATAAATGAAGGGAACTGTTTCTGAAATAATAGTGTTGAATAAATTGAACATTGAACTAAACACAAAATACTTTAATAAATAATAACAGTTACATTTTAAAGGGGACCTATCATGAAAAATGCGGTTTGTGTTGTATTTTATATATGTGTCCCCGTTGCGTCGGGGAACTCACGCAGCGTCAGAAAATAAAACCCTCTCTCTTTTCCTCCGTACCCAAATCTTTTAAAAACGGGGCTACAACGAGCGGATACAGATTCCGAGCTGACGTCAGCCCGGAATAGTGGGCGGTGACGCTCCGCCTACATGGGCAATGCTCCACCTGCAAACGGACCGCAATCGTTATCAAAAAAGTCTTCCGTCCACCACACGCAACAGGCACCAAAAAAGTTATTTCATTTATAATGACTTTACTTAATAAATCTGCAAATGACAATTTAAAAAAAATGTTAAACAGCATTAACCTAAACTATTAATTGATAAATAATAGAAATGTTTTGATTTTTCTTTTGACTATTCCAGCAACAGTTAGATCCCTCAGTAGCGTCATGTAGCTGGATTTAGAAGTGAAATCCTATTGCTGTGCAAGAGTTACAACAATAGTACCAGAAAAGGCCTGTATGCATGGATGAGCTTGACGCATATTTACAAGATTTTTTAATTTGACACGACATACATTAAGTGACTGCAGCTTTGAAGATGATGAAGATGGGATTCAGTCATCAGTCACTACTGTCGCCTCCTAGAATAGAAAATGGGCAACACAAACATGATGTCAGGCTGAATAATGAAATGAAAATGAAATAGCAGTTCAGTCAGATTGTCAGGCTACTCATGACTTTTCGTCTAAGTAGAATGAGTTTACCATTATTATCAATCCTTGATACTGCTCTTAGTGGTCCTAATTATTGCCTGTTATTTAGCTTATTTTATACAATGAATGTGTATTTAATGCCACATGTCCCATACAACCTTTATAAACAAGTTGCTTCTCAATCATTTTTACATATCATTTTAGCCTTTTCTGTATTGTTTCCTTCCTTTTGTTTTTGTTGTTGTTTTGTCACTGACAGGTCATCTTATTGCCCCTGACATTGTTTTCTGTAACGATGAGGGATAAACTCTCTAAACTGCTGAACCCAGACAGTTAATGAACACCGAAGGTCAATGTTGAGAGTGGCTGATTCATTCATGACACGCCATCATGTGTCTCCACATCAGCAAGACTCAAGCTCTCTTAAATATAAAATCACTCCATTAATGCTTTTAAACTCAGCAGCTGTGTGTTGTATGTTTTTTATTTATTGTGTCAAAATAAAATCCGAACTGTATTTACATAGGTCGCTATATATTTTTTGATGTATTTCTTTATGTTTTTACACATCTTAAACAAGTAAGTGGATTAAGACTCCCTTACAATTGAGTTGTATTATGTTCTTTATGAATTGATAGAGCATTTGGCGTCTAAATTGTCCAAAAAAGTATAAAATTACGTTTTTCACTTCATTGTTTTCTCTTAACAACAATCCTAAACAAGTCGGTCTATATTAAAAATATTTAAATAGTATTGGTAATTTTTTCCACAAAAGTTCATTCATCATTTTGTTGTTATCAACTTATTGATTAGAAGGCTAATTGCAGCTCCTTTTTGAAAGATGGTAAATGTGGGAGAAAGATATGTTTGAAATATCTATAAGATTTGGCCTCAGTAAAAGATAGGATGGTATTATGTATCAAGGCTGAAAATCAGACAATGCCAATGTATGACAGTCGGTCATTTTCTAAACTCGAGCACAATATGCTGTATCGTTACCATCATGCCCTGCTTCTTAGTGACATGACCCAGATCCTTGGGGATGACAGTGTAGTGTGCTCTGTCTTTGTCTCTCTGCCTCCATCCTTCCTCTCTCCCCCCCCCCCCCCTCTCTCTCTATCCATTTTTATGATATCACTCAGCGGGGGGATATAAATCTTCAGAGCCGAACCAGCGAGACTGTAGTTTTCTTTGAAAATTGATTTCAAGTGTTGAAAAATGATCTTTTTTGTAGACTTAAGATTAACTGCAGAACCTCTGACTACAATATAAGTCAAAATAGTGTAATTTGATGAGACATACTACTTTTACAGTAGTTGACCTCCTTTGTGTACAGTGAATGTAGATGTAGCTAATTGTCCTAACACATTAGATACACACTGTTGAAGCTGGTATGAAGCCAAAGATGACTTCTGTCCGTCCCACTGTGCACTGTGCACTGTCCTGTGTTTGTAGGGGATGAACTTGCCTACAGCTAGATGTGCTGGAGCCATGAGAGAGCTCCGAGGCTCCACACTATCAAGTGTAGCATGGCTAATGCATTTTTGATAAGACGGAGAGGGCTGGGTTGTAGGTTAAAATGCATGGGCTCAAGGCTCAAAGGACGGAGAGAGAGAGAGAGTAGAAGGGAAAGTGGAGATGAGAGTGGAGAGAGAGAGTTGCTCTGGCTGTGATGAACACTGAGACTTGTTTATCATACGAAAACTTTCTGTCTTTTTCTTTTTTACTTTTACCCTTCTGGCTTTTCGGTTAGGGTAAGAAATATTGCAAAATAGAGTTAACTGTTGCCTTGTTTATTTTGACATGCAGAATACTTTTGTATTACTGGCCACCTGGAAAATGTGAGTCCAATAATTAAATGGTTTGATGTACAGCAGACCTTATGAAAACAGCTAATTGTTTTTACAAACTGCAGCTTTCTTTTTTTCTTTATACTCAAAAGTGAATTGGCCTACACACTGCCACAGTAAGTGGTATGCTTTATTTTAGGAAGCTGTTCTTGGTGACATACTTTCTTCTCTTTTAAATTGCCAATTACAACCTCCGTTGGCAGGCCTTTTAGTTTTTCGGTGGCTAGAATGAACAAACCATAAACAGTACAAGAACACATTTAGCTAAAATGTGCTATAACAGCTTAAGTTGGACATTTCTGGAAATACCTTTATTTGTTTTTTACCTTTGAAAGCATATATGCACGCTTAGTATACCTCCACTGGCTCCCCGTCCGTCAAATAATCGACTTCAAAGTCCTCCTGATTACTCACAAAGCCCTCAACAACCCCCCCCCCCCTACCTCACAGACCTGCTGCACCACCACACCCCTTCCCACTGCCTCCGCTCATCAGAAGCCAACCTCCTATCCATCCCCACCCGCACCAATCACCGGACCTGGGGAGACAGAGCCTTCTCTGTCGCTGCCCCCTCCCTCTGGAACTCACAACCCATCAGAGACTGCACTGACCTCACCACCTTCAAAAAACTCACAAAAACTCACCTCTTCAATCTGGCTTTTAATGTGTGATTGTTTTTGTATTATTTGACTTTAACTTTAACTATATATATTTATTTGTTGTTCTTTTCTTTTCACTATATCTGTAAAGCGTATTTGAGCACCTGTAAAAGCGCTAACAAAATAAATCTATTTTTATTATTAGTATGAAACTCAAGCCATTGATGGCTAGCTTAGCTCCCATGTTCCCCTTTAAACTGTGGGTTTTCTCCGGAAGTTTTTCCTTGTACGATGTGAGGGTCTAAGGACAGAGGGTCTAAGGACAGAGGGTCTAAGGACAGAGGGT
>CALSBZ010000190.1:57442-72862 GCA_943591055.1 Gobionotothen gibberifrons
CACACACACACACACACACACACACACACACACACACACACACACTCTCCACAGCTCTCTGTCATGATTACAGATAATAGAGCTCCGTAAAGAAGAGGAACTATCTCCCGCTGTTTTTATTTTTAAATTAGCCAAAGAGCCCTGACCCCATCCACTGACACACCACTAAGGCAAATTAAAAAACAACCTCCTTTATTAATCCACATTAAAGTGCGAGGTCTTTATCCACCTTTTTGCATGAGCATGGTATCGATCTTCTTTTCTAACACCATAACATTTTTCTGCAAATGTCAAACTTGCACTTTAATATTTGCTTTTAAGTCCAAGTTGACAAAGAACTTGTTAAGTTAACTTTTCAACTGACTTTTTGGACAGAACAGAAAATGATTGCATTGTATATGCCTGTATGCCAGATGACAGTGGAGAGATTAATAATTGAATTTAATAATTGCTTTTTGGCTCATTGTATCCCAACCAGCTAGAACATTCTCTATTCCCATGTTGTAACTTAGGTGCTATGTTTGACGTGTGCTCTTATAGTCATGATGCACTGATATTGACAAACTAAAAGCTCCTTTACAGTAGGTCTTGCAAATAACACTGATTTGATTTTGACACATATATTTAATAATGTTTTGATTTTATATTTACAGTGTGGTGACACGTTATGGGACATAATTCACCATTGGGATTATTGTGTTGCAACCCGGACCCGTTAGTGTGGGTACCGGGGTTTGTTGTCATTCATGCTAGCTTGTCATGCAGAGCAGCACATGTACTTACCTTGTCTTGATTAATGGATAATAAAGTGTGGAGTTCCATACTGAATACACCGCCTCTGACTCCCTTTCATCGGCTCTACAACAGTATTAATTAGGGCTGTGCAATTAATCGTATATTAATCGCAATTACGATTTTAACAACATAATCGAAAAAAACGATTATTTTGCTTTGCTAGGTTGTGACAGTGCACTGCAACATATTTGATCTAATTTTTTTTAGTCTAATTTTTCTTTTAATCATATTTATATAAGTTTAGTAGCTTGTTGAGGTGCGCTCCAAAATATTTGTTGATCTTGTTTATTGGTATTTATTATTTTTGATATTATTTATTTAAATGTATCGTTTATTTTAGTATTGGTTTTTCAGTTGAATTATACGTTCAGGGTAATCAGTTAAAAAGATACTGTTCAAATTATTATTTGTATTTATTTTAAAGTTCAATTTAATGGATGTTTTCAAAGTCAATGAATAATCGTATTTAATAATCGTGATATCAATTATTGACCAAAATAATCGTGATTATGATTTTTGCCATAATCGAGCAGCCCAGTATTAATACTTTCTTTCTTTCTTTCTCTCTCTCTTTCTTCCAATCATTAACTGATATTTATTTGTGGTAATCGTATGCAACCTCTTATTGCTGCAAGTAGTTGTTGATATAGCTGATTCATCTTCCTTTAGTCAAATACCGCTCAGCTGCACTTCTGATGAAATGAAAATATGTTTCTCATTTCCTTGCACCTGTTCCGTCTGTAAATGAGCTTTGTAAACGTAATCCCTCGCATGCGTCATGGTGGCAGTGTCAACACTCTTCTCTTCTTCCTCCTTCCTTTGTCTCATTTGATAATGAGCTTTGTAACGTGCTTTGAAATCGCGAGTGTGAGATAAAGCTGTCAGGTTGATTTGTCTGAAGCTGAGGTTCGATGATTCCATTATGTGGCCTGGGATTGGCTGTCACTGACTCTGGATTTGGCATTCACACCAGGCACAGGTGTACTCTTGTAGCTTATCTCTGCCTTTGCTCTATGATGGAGGGGCTGCCTGGGGGCTGTAATGAGCAGGAAGGCCGAGCAAGACTGAGCGAGTCTGTGTTTCAGTCACAGGTGCAGAGACCGAGAGAGAGAGAGAGAGAGAGAGAGGTCCAATGCATGCTGGTATGATGGTTGGTATGAAGTGAGACGGACAGAGAGGCGGGATGGAGGCAAGAAAGGAACGGCAGGTGGAGAGGTGAAGGGGTGTTGAGGAAAAAAGAGAGAGACCTTGGATATATGTACACACACACATACCCACACACACTCAAACACACACATGAGAGAGCGTGAGAGAGAGAGAAACAAACAAACAAGTCCTTGGCTGTCCCACAACACCAGCTGACAGGTGCTGCCTGTGTGAGTGGCCAGCATCCATGGTTTATATCCTGTGTGTGCGTTTCAATTAATTCATTAATTGCAAGCTGGCATGTGGGAAATGCAAATCAGCTGTTCCTGAAAGAAAGCAACCTGCGGGCGTTAAGGAATATTGCCAAAATATATAGTCGTCTTTGAAAAGTATTTTCTTTGGAAAAATAGAAAATAGTCTGGAATATAATTTCGATATTGTATTTCAGACCCGTCAACCAAGTAGTTAATCAATCCATCAGTCCAACCACAGAAGGTAATTGGCAGCTTTTTTTGATGATCGATCCGGGTTTATTTATTTATTTTAACTTTCGTTGGGCTTTTTACTGCTGATTGGGCAAAATATGCAATTCAAATACTGTCATGAAATGTATTTTATATATGTAAATTATAGCAAATTTGCTTTATATGACCAAACAAATTGGAGTTTTGTCTTTGTGAGTCTTCTTATTATTACTTTGGCCCCTCTGTCCTGTGAATTATTTGGTGTGGGCTCAGCCTCAAAATAAAAAGCAGGTCTGTCCTTCACTTGATGATGGCACAATCTTTAATTCTTTCCGTTTGATCTTTGAGTTTTTAATAGGCAATTTTCTACTTGTAGCCGGTGTATGCTAAAAAATCAATTTGTGTGTGAATCATTCCCAAGCATGAAGCCTTTTATGTATTATCCTATTAATCACCACTTCTACGATGCGTGGACACACACACACACACACACACACACACACACGCACACACACACACACACACACACGCACACACACAGTGGGAGGTTAAGAGCTATCTTCCAGGCCTTATTTTAATTGGACGCTACAGGAGTTTTCCATTTTAATCTAATTAGGAAACAGTAGTAGTAGTAGTATAAGTAGTAGGAACCTGACATGAATGAAACGACCGAATAAAAAAAATACTTTGTCTTTAGAGCAATAATCGTTTCTCACATCATTATCTCCGTGGCATGCTGTGCTACTACAGAACAACTGAATTCAGCTTCTCAAACGTGCAGAGTTGGTTCTTTCCCTTAATTTATTTACAAAAATGTAGTGGTTTTTGGCGCTTTTTAGTGCTTTTTCTCCTCGGTACTTTTAATTTAAATACTATACTACTAATTTAAACCCTAACCCTTATTACACATTTATCCTAGGTATCATTTCCTTATGATCATTTTACTTGATTTACTTAATTTCAGTCGGTTTGGATTATACATGTTTGTAAAAGATCTGAATACATCCGCAAAACTAGTAAAAAGTAATAAAGAGTATTTAAATAACCATAGAGTGGCGAAGTCCCTCCCCTTCCGGGGGACCTTATTTCGGAAAAAATATGTATTGAAGTCAATGGAGAGAGAAAGATTATTGTTCGATCCCGTTTGAATTGTGCCACGAATTACACATATGATGTTTGTCAATTTAAAAGATCATTTTGCCAGTCATAAAAAAAATAACGTGTCGTAAAACTGCGAACTACATCTCCCGTCTCACACCACACACCAAGATGGCCGTCACGTTGGCACATTTCACTTCTTTCTTTCAGAATGAGGTGAAAAGTATTAAAAGAGGTGAAAATCACTCCAAGTCTGGGCATGTTGAGAGCTGTACATACACACAAGGGGAGTTAGTCGGTTCGTAAGAGCCAGCATGCGGGACCGGGATTCTGGGATTTGTAGTCTTTCTAGTTGCGTATTTTTCATAGTCTTATATTTCAACAGGTTTACGACAAACTGTGACTTTTTTGACATGGAAATTATTATTTAAGATTGACAAACATCATGTGTAATTCGTGGCACAATTCAAACGGGACCGAAAGATAACCTTTCTCTCACCATTGACTTCAATGCATAATCTTTCAGAAATAAGGTCCCATCGGGTGAAAGTAGATGGGCGTGACTTCGCCACTAATTCCAGCTTTGCTTCTGATTTGATGTGTGTTGGTTTGCTGCTTGTTTCTCCAACAAAGACAAACACACCTAAATAATCTTTAAAATACATTTACAGATACACATTTAAACACATCTGTAACTGCACACATGCATGTTCATACAGTTCACCATACTGTACACATACATTTGTACATTGTGCAGACTTCTTTTCCACTTCTGGGCCAAGGGTAGTGTAAGTCTTGTTTTATTCATAGCCAGAGAATAATTCCAATGGATGACATGTCCCTTGTAGCTCTGAACTGAACATGTGCGTCCCCTGTGGGGGGAGACCTTCAGGAGAGTCTGAACCACCTCCCCCCTCCGCATGGCAGAATGTGAAAATACTGAAAGCGGGATTGAATCCAGGGAGGCCTTTCACTGCTTAGAACTTCACCTTCCCAAAGCGCAGTGAACACTGGGTTTGTGGAACAGCATATCTTATGACCTTTCTTCTACATTTGTAATAAAGGATTTAAATAGGGATGCTTAATTCAGAACAATGCTCAGTGTTAGCTCAGACTGTGGAGCTCAAGGCATACATGTACTGTATGTGCATCCATATATTGAAAATGTTAATCGGATGTTACAGTAGAGCCTTAAGATATGTAATTAGCATTGTCTGCCATAATTGCAGATCTACTTTTTAAAAAGAGTTATTTATTTTGAAAAGATCTGAAATTACAAACAAGAAAAAACTGAAAATGGTGTCTAAATATTGATGATCTGTTTGTGTTGATTTCTTCCCTGTGAACTTCTTTTGTTTTAACATGAGTTAAATTACATTACATTATTACATTACATTGCATTTAGCTGACGCTTTTATCCAAAGCGACTTACAATAAGTGCGTTTCGACCAACAAACAGTTAATCTCCTTACCTTAGAGTAAGCATGGGTAAGTTCAGTTTGAAGTGAGGATGCTTGGTTGCTTTTTAAGGATTTTAATCAAAGACAGTGTTGAGTTTCACAACGGTTTATTCTGCCTAAGATTATTTACTGTTGTTTTTTAGTATTGTGTTTTTCACCTCCAAGCGAATAAACTACAAACTGACACATATGTGTTAACATGAACAAATAAAACATACCAAAATCCACCTTTTCACAATTGGTTGATGTTTTGGTTCAGAATCATTTGACATCTTTCCCACCAACCTAAACAAAGCCAACAGATGTGGAAGCGCTCTTAATGTGACGTTTATTAAAGAAGACAAACGTGTATTATTGCACACTTAGAGGCTTATATCAATATTCTCCGATAGGTAATGCTTAATAAATAACTAATGTGAAAGGGCACTCAGAAAGCGCAGACTTCCTCTATTAAAAGTAATGTGTGTCTGTCTGATCCCAACGGCAATGTAATAAGTTATTCCTTCGACCACACTACATCCTTCCACAAAGTTTAATGAAAATGTGGCCAATATTTTTCTCGTAATCCTTCTGACATTAGAAAAACAACCATATCTTGGTGGAGGTTACAAGCAAAGTGTTTCAAGAGGTCTTTTCTGCTTGTTTCCAGAAACTGCTTTATGTTTATTCACATATTTACAGCAAACAAGATACAACGGTGAACAATCGATTTACATGTTATTCAGTTTTACCCTGTCAAATGTTATAAAACATTATAAAAATAAGATTCTAAAAACATCCCAAGGCCAAGCCCTGGTAAAATAGCCAATAATTCATGTGGGTTTATTAGACAAGGAAATGACATCAGTCCGGTAAGAAAGGAAAACAGCCTATTTTCTTCACTGCTTTCAATCAAGCCAATAAACAAGGTCGTTCCCTTCAGAAACACATTGCTATGCACTCCCACACGTCGAAGGAGCCATGCCTGTGGAGGCAAAGGGCTCTTGACAACATAATGGCTCCCACAACTTCATTAAAATGGTCCTGCTTCCCTTTCTCCTGCCATTCAAATTCTTTTCACACTGTCATTCTGCTGTATGCGTGAGTTTCTATCCATGTGTGGAAACAGAATTATTATCCTCATGTCATTAATGAATGAATCTATTTTTTAGATCTAGCACTTTCTCCTCAATGACGTTCTCTATTCCCCTCATTAGACCTGAATATAAACAAGCAGCAGCGTCTGTGATTTCATCATGAAACACAAGCTGAAGGACACATCCTGCCTGGGCCACTTTGTTGTTGCACCAGTGATCCAGTTTCAACTGTCCCAGCAGCCACATCACCCCCTTGTGATGTGTTTGGCAGAAGGCAGAATTAGATCTTCGCCAACACTGTGTGGATTCAGGGAATGTGATATGAGGCTAGAAAGGACACCTTCGGGGCTCCTTTAGAGCGGTCACTTGGTGCCTGCGTGGACTTTGTTGTTTAGCCGTGTGTCATCCATGGACCATATAGATCAGCTGCAGAATGACAGACGCAGCTGAAAAATGATTATTAAACCCCGGTGAGTGAGTATGCGGAGGATGCTGTGTGCTGAATGACAGCAATATATCATATCCTGTATGTGGAAGACAAGAAAGATGACAGTGTGTTTCAGCTAGGCCCCAAAACAATGATGTTAACGTCCAAGTGACAAATACCTCTAGTGACTTTGTTATGGAGCAACTTTGTGTGGGAAGCGATGGATGGATGGTTTAACAAACTCTCACACGTGAAACCGCTTTTTGTCTCCTCCTCCTGAGTCTTAACCACATCACAACCATGCCTCTTACCTTCAATATGTTGTCATTTTAACCCAAACCAAGATTTTTCCCGAAACATGAGCAACTTGTCTTTGCCCAGACATTAAGGCTTGGATTGTCCCATGACTTCATTTGTGGTTTTCCATTTATTTTTTTACTTGTATGCACAATTCTCTTTCCGCTGATAGGGCCATCAGATAAGAAAATGCTTTATATGAGGGCAAGGTCATAGGACACTTTTTTCCTCAATTTGGAGGACTGTTATGCACTTGTGTCATTTCCGTGCGTTTTTGTCCATGTTCATACAGTATAGACACAATGGCCAATTTCAATCATTTTACTAACTGAGAAAAGGTATTAAAAATGGTATTCTTTATTACTGATATTGCAATGTGTGAACAATCATTTTTAACAGAGAAACCAGATGTCCTTCTTTGCTGCTAGGCTTCCACTGGGCCAATTCTAGGCCCTCATAAAGCCCAGAATGTGCTACTGGCTCTTACACATAAAAGAGCAACAGCCACTAAGAAACCATCAAATCGACAATGCAGTTCTTTCTATGACTGCGTTTCCACAGTTATCTAAATGCTTATACTTCCAGCCATCTTTGCAAAGATACAAAAATATGTGCATAGTGTTTGTGTTTTCACACACACACACACACACACACACACACACACACACACACACACACACACACACACACACACACACACACACACACACACACACACTGCTCACTCTCCTCACTCTCCTCGTGGATTGCTTTGTTTTTCCTCTCATAAATTGTCAGATATAGACAAAAAGGAAAAAGGGAGACAACATGGACTTTGAGGGAGCACAAAATACTACTGTGGCCCCTTAATGTAAACTGAAAAATACTTAAAGAAACATAAAACAGATAACAACATTTACCAAAACAGATACAAATAATAGAAAAAGGCTCCCGCAGTGAATATGGGATGGGAAGGACATTTCCATAGATAGTACCTGTGTGGCAGCAGCACTGTATCGCTGGCCTGTTGGCAGTTTCATGCAGTACTGTATACCATCTGAAGAGTTTTTAAATACTGATGTTCAATTTTCAAACTTTCTAATTGTGTTGAAGCACGAGCAAAAAGAGACGGGAATCAGGAAGGGTAATTGGGCCAATACGTAAAAAGTGAATAGATTATAATTACTTACCATCAATATTGACATTGTGAGCATTTTAGCATGCTAACGTTTAGGTTTGAAGCATGGTTGTGCGTAGGGCTTTGACTAAATATAAACACACACACCGAGTCTCATAGCCGCAGGCCTAGTCGGAAAACTCATAACAGCTCATACTTTAATATGCATACAACTCTAATATATGCCTGTGCTCCTTGAAGGATGTAATAAAAACAAACTCATATATGCACTAGCCTCAACCTGGTTTAATTAGCATGATCTTAAAGAGGAGGCACAATGCCAGAACGCTAAGCAACGGTTTCAGAAGTCAAATCTCGTGCTCAGATCAATCTGAATCCCCTTCGCTCTCATGCAGTCGCTGTAGTTTAGAGAGACGATGCAACATTGATGATTCCCCTGACGTTTTGTCATGTTCACCACCCTGACAGGTTAGCTTTTAATACATCTAAGTAGGTAGATCTCCGTGTTTTCAGTCAGGGAATTGCTGCGCCTTGGAAAAAACATCCACAATGCTTTGCATATATTCATTAGCTGTGTAGAGGGTTGCAGCTGTAATATGCAGCAGCTTTGAAATGTTAAGCCCCCAAAGAAAACAACTGAGCAGCTCCTGGATGTGTTAAAAAAAGAGAATTGCAGTACATTGGTTATATAACTCTGAACGGCCTCACGGGGTTTATCAATATCGCTATCTATAGGTCTATGATATCTCTTAAGCCTGTGAGGTATCTGCGTTTATAGCACACCAATATATAAAGAAGGAAACACAGGGCTTTTTCTATATATTATGTTCTTTTTTTAACGTTCAATGTAGTTTATTTAAGACTTCAAAATGAATAAATGAAACATGCAAGAGTGATGATGAGTTGCATCTAAAATATAGGTACTTTAAATGATATAATTAATACATAACATTCACATCAATCAATCAATGTTTATTTATATAGCCCAATATCACAAATGTTACATTTGTCTCAGTGGACTTCACAGTTTGTACAGAATATCAGTATGACAATACGACACCCTCTGTCCTTAGACCCTCTGTCCTTAGACCCTCTGTCCTTAGACCCTCTGTCCTTAGACCCTCACATCGTACAAGGAAAAACTTCCAGAGAAAACCCACAGTTTAAAGGGAAAAATGGGAGAAACCTCAGGGAGAGCAACAGAGGAGGGATCCCTCTCCCAGGACGGACAGACGTGCAATATATGCCGTGTGTAAATTGAAAAGACTATACATTTGCAACATAGGTAGTCCAAATGTTTGGAAATGCATGCAGTGTTTCCCACAGAATTTGATTATATTTGTGGGGGCACCGCAGCCTTACGATCATCAGCCCACCTCACTATCCATTAGACCGCCACAAATAAATCAATGTATGGGAAACACTGATGTGTGTATAATAGGAAGATGAATCCACGAGGATATCCATCCAGGACTTATGATCCAGGACCACAGCAACAGCCACGACTCGCGATCCAGGGCTCGCGATCCAGGACTCAGGACCGCAGCAACAGGATCATCCAGGACTCAGGACAGCAGCAACAGGGTCATCCATGACTCCGGATCCCGGCGTATATAGACACCAAAAAGAAAGACATTTGGGGAAGCTGGGTTAATCGGAACATGAGAGTACACAGGTACAGACAGAGAGAAGGAAGAAGTAAGATGTCCCCCGACAAACATACATTTACCAACTTTACCTAACCCTAACCTAAAATACTTATAGAGGTATATACTTTAAAGAGGTGGCAGATCGGAAAACATTTATGTGACCTGTTTATAATAACAGAGTCCATTCTGGGAATTTCACGTGTCCAGATCGGTCTGTCTGTTTACATGGCTGCTATTCACTATGATTATATCTTTCTTCCTCATCCAACAAAACACTATATGTTATATCTGTATGTTTAGTATGTATATATTCTCTATTTTCCTCATCGATGGTCACGTCACGCTTGTCTTGTACATAATTCAATGTGCCAACTAGTCCCACCCCTCAATGAATAAGTGTGAACCCTGAACACATGAATATCTAAATCATTGCCAAGCCCCAGCAATACAACAAATTACCATCACAATTTAATTATGCATGCCGGAGCACACTCAGAAGTGTTAACAGATGAATAGCTTCCGCGGACCATCATGCCTACCGGATTAGCATTGTGAGAGATTTGATGTGGATTAGTTAAAAGGATTATTACCAGTTGTGGCGCACCAGCGGAGTACAAATAATGTTAGGATATATTTGGAATTTGAATGGATAGGATGAGTGCTTATTGCTGTGTCACAGGAAAAAGGATCTACTAAGGAATTCACATCTGAATAGGAAATGTCACCTCGTCCTACTTACTCTATTTTTGTCATATGAGAGGTGGTGTTGCATCTTTCTACTTCCACCTGCAAACACTCAAACACTTCAATCAGACCTTCTTCACTTTCTCTCTCTGGTGAGGTGGCTTTTCTAGCCAGGCTGCCAATTCTTCCAGTCTGAACCAATTATTGGATTGCAGCGTTCTTACGGTCATTAAAAACCTGGAAAAGTCATGGAAAATGCTAATTCCAGGCCCTTGAAAAGTTTTGGAAAACAATATTTTTCCCAAAGTTTTGGAAATGTCATGGAAATGTAACTAAAGTTGCATCAAATATAATTTATATTTCATCTAATCGCAGAAATAGTAACACTATAATGATAATAAATACTGTATCGTATTGTAATGAAACGTAAAATGGCATTTAACTGACGAGGTATTTTGCCGGTGAGAGATTTGAGTTGCTTTAGCGTGTAGAAGCTAGTAAGCCTTTAGATAGGCACAACATGTTTCAGACCTTATTTTCCTGTTCCATGTTAAAATAAACCATTTTCAGTGGTACCGCTGAGAGAGTAATTGTTTTGGTCATGGAAAGTTAGGTAAAGGTCATGGAGAAGTCATGGAAAAGTCATTGAAAATCATTGGTGAAAAAGTGTATGAACCCTGGGATTGCCATTTGGTAAACTTGAGAGAGATATGTATGATTTCATAGTTTTAAAGTATACTATGATTTGGGATGACTTTGGATTCCAATGCAGCACCAAGGACATTCCCAAATTGCAAAATGCTAACGTGAATCCCTCTGTTGATGAACATTATAAACAATACACCTGCCTAACATCTACTTGTTAACATGCTGATGTTAGCATTCACACAGAGCCTCGAGCATTCAAGTTTCTTGCACTGGCCTCCCCGCGACACATGCAAACCTGTAATATGTTGTATTGTGTCTTGTGGAACAACCAAATCACATGTTTGAGAATGTCAACATAACGTAGAAAACGCTTTGAAAAAACCCCTAAAAGGGAAGATTTCCAGTTAAATATCATGGGTCTTAGGGTTCTAGATATCTACAGTTTTTTTGCTAAAATTGCAACACATGAAGAACTAAAGGACTCTAGTTGGGATGGTCTTTCAAAAGTGGATATTTGGATATACACCGTAGACTTTGTTGTCTTTAGTGCGAGCAGTTTTGTGCCTTTGTGCTGATTTTTCAAGATAACTGGACGTGATTTATGAGATCAGATAATACATCCTATCTATCGCTGCTCCATGTTTCATGTTAGGTGTAAGGAAGACTAAACATCTCTCAGGTTAATAATTCACCGCAGAGGAATGGGCAATGGAGGCAGAAGAGACAGAACAAATGAGAACCAGGAGCCCAAAATGAGGACAAAATTGAAAAGATAAGGAGAGGAGGAATGGAGGACGGGAATGAGCTGATGATGAACTGATTAAAGATAATAATAAAAAAAAGGAGGAGGAGAGGGGGAGTCGTGAGAAGAAAAATAAAATAAAAAGGATGGTGGAGTGAAAAGAGTTTAGTATGCCAGAGGCAGCAGCAATATGGTTTCTATGGAGAAGCCACTTCCTCTAAGGGAAGAATAGATCCATTTAGAGAGGGGCGACACACAAACACATACACACAGACACTCACTTACACACACATGTACACACTGTGATCTAAGTAGGAATTTGTTGCTAATTGGTAAATGGTACGAGCCATTTTCCCTCCGAAATGAGACACTGCATTACATAAGAAAATATGCCGGGACCCTAAAGTCCTTGTTGACAGGGAATAATTCTAACTCCTTTACTCCTAAGATATCTAACCTTTTTGCCCTTTGACGTTTATGACCAACCCTGACTCCCTTAAGGAATGTGCTGCTGCAGTCATATGTTGATATTCCCAGTTTATGACCGGGTAAATCTCGGTCACAAATGGATTATGGTTGTGAGAACGCTGGAACATTTCCTTCTTGGACTCCAAGGTGTAATCTTCGAGGCCATGAGGGTCAGGCAAGTGATTCAGTGTTCACAGATGTTTAGATTATCTCCCCCAATATGTTGATTACTCTCTGTAAACTAGTTAAAAGGTCTAGCGAGAGACAGGCGCTTCAGAATGGACGTGGCAACTCTCCCGTGCAGTCAGAACCTCTGGCTGTGTGACTTGTGATGTGAATTCTCCGGCCGATACTCGTAATAAACCATCAGTGTTTGACATCAAAGCTCCAACTCTCCTCGTGTCTCTCTGAGTCCTGACTCTCCATTGCTCCAGAAGTTTCCCTTACACTTGTGTTTGAAAATCGTTTTTTATTCTTAATCTTTTACGGTTTTAGTTTTTTTTTATTGAGCCATCTAGGCGCCAATCAACGCATGTTTCAATTGGATATTTGTTACAGTAACATCAACGGTTTCTGACGAGATGCATGAAATTGAATACTTTTTTTTTTAGTGAAACAAATCTGGGTAATTTTACCCCAATTTAGATTTTCTATTACATTTTTTCTTGTGTGATACCATGTGATGATTCGTCTCCATGGAGCAGGATAATGGGGCTAACCCCTCTATTCAGGATACCAGTTGATTCACACAGCACTCGGATAAGGAGAAGAAGATGAAAGATGGTTTATTTAGCAGGGTTCTGCTAATATTTGGACAGCATGGCCGTTGTTTGATGTGTCATCTCTGTAGACTTGAGATTTACTCAACAGGTCGACAGACGTCCAAGTTTTTGTGTGAGTCAAAGACGAAGGCAGGGAGAAAGTTGAAAACTGAATTGAGTCAATAGCAGGAATGTTCTTCTAATCATTGTGGTTCTTTAAATTCATCAAATCAAATGTAGTGCATAGTTATTGAGTGAGATGAGAATCCATAATGGTTACATTCATAACACTTCCATTTAGTTCCAGCTGATGTTGGTCAGGGAAGTTGTTTTTCTTATCTTGTCTTATTGCAGAAGGTCTCAGGTCTGTTTGTCAAAATGTCCAATGCTTGATAGGATCTGAGCAGACTCGGTATCAGCTCTTCCTCATGTGGCGCTTTGTTATCAAGACAAATGTGTTTTTTGACACAAGATGAGGAGTTTGAACTGTGAATAAATATGTTGGTAAATTGGTGCTTCATGTAGCTGCCAGGTTAATTGTCCTCTCTCTGTCAGACTGTTTGTGTCGACGTGATTTGATATCTGTTCTAATTGCCTTCAAGTCCTTTCAGATCCTGACTTTCAGGTCTCTCTTTCTTTTGGAAAATGATGTATGGGGAGTCTCAGTGGCCTTGGGGCTAAGACAAGCAGGTAAACTGAAATCCTGACAGTGTGATTGAATAATGGTTCCTGATGTGGAGCTCTGTTTCATGTCGGACCCCTCTCTTTCCCTCTCTATGTATCCCTTATATCTACCTCTTAACTTGACTACCCTTTGGAGGCAGGAATTGGCCAATAAGGAAGTCCAAAAAAAGAAATTCCTTTCTTCACAAGTTGAATTTGATTAGTTTGAGCCATGAAGACTTATTTTGATATTGTCTGTCTTTTTGAGATGCTCAGCTAACACCTGTCTGCTATATTGTAAAAAGCTACAGCAGCCTAGTGATACCTCATTCACACCAACGCAACTCCGGTTCAAGCTCCGTGCTAGAGCTTTTCAGGTTCAGAACCGGTTCTTCTGTTTAGCTCCGGCTCTTTTCACACAGAGAGTCCGACTGGTGCTGCGTCATTGCGTCATCGTTTGCGTCATGTAACCGTTTGCGTGCCTGCTTCATAAAGCCAAACCGCGCGGAAACCCCTCACAGCTCACACCGACAACAACAACAATGGCCGATTGTGCTCCAGCTTCCTCTGCACCTCTTCAGAAGACCAGATTCCCAGTAGGTAGCTGGTCTCTTCAGTGGACCACTGCTGCTTGTTAAGTTTCTCCGTCGTTGTGTACAAACTGGATAAAACATGGGCTTCTTGTTGTTGTTCAGGAGTTGATCCCGCCCCTGCCCTCGCCTCGACGTAAGCGTGACGTATGTGGTGCTTTTGCTCTGGCCGGACAATTTTTTGGTGCTCGAAATGAACCGGATTCCGGAGCTAAGAGGCTGCTCTGCTGCGGTGTGAACAGGAAAACCCGGTGCTTTTCAAGCTCCAGCTCTGAACCGGCCCTGAAACACCGTTGGTGTGAATGAGGTATAATACAAGTTTGTAATGTCCACGTTTTTACTTGTATGAATTAATCATTCTGACAAATGATTAAAATCAAGAACCCACCAGATCCAGAAATAAACAAAGGTAACATTATATATTTTCTCCAGAAGCTATTAAGATTTAGAGTGGCATATAGGAAAAAGGTCAGAATTAGGCATGCCCTTATCCAATTTCTCGTCATCTTTACTGACCTTTTCGGTGGCTTGCATATATGCGATGACGTCCCAATAAACAGGGTCGCTCTGTCAATGTCACATACAATAATTCACTGTGGTCACAGTGGGCTGCCCACTCAGCTTTTGGTGTCAACACCTCATGATACCCCACATAAAAATGATGGTAACCATAATTTAAATGATTGGATGAAGAAAGCACAGGACTTTGGGATCAGTCAGCAATATTAGAAGTAACCCTGAGCTGAAGATGTGGAATCAATATCGAGATAAGCTGTGTTTTCTCTTTACTAGAAGTACATGCAGTTCTTTGCAGGGTGTGTGCACAGTATTTATGTGTTTTCAGTATAAAAACAAATGGCACATTAGCAGTAAGGAGGCGATAGTTGGTAATAAATGGTTATGTAGTGATAATAAAGCTGGCGTACAGTGAGCTGCGTAAAATTAATGACACATTTTATCACTCATTTGAAGCGATGCATACTGTGACATGCTTTCTTTTGAAGGATGGTATTTATAGCTTGTGTAACCATTTTTATTTATAGCCCATCTTTTCAAAGACAGGCACACTTATTTAGACTGACTGCTTTCAGATATAAATTATTGAAATGTAAAAATATTTGCCCTGCATGACTTTTACTCAATAAACACCGCTTTCCTCTTGATACCTCGGATTATCTGTCAAGCTCTTTTTCCAGCCTTTTTATGTTTGAGTATATCTTTACGAGGATTTAGCTGCTCCTCCCCAGGGTGCTAAATTACTGTTAGGCTGCATGGTGTGCATGATTAGCTGAAGGAACACGAGTACATATGGGTGTGATTCACCCAAACTGCTTC
>CALSBZ010000190.1:105338-118329 GCA_943591055.1 Gobionotothen gibberifrons
CACACACACACACACACACACACACACACACACACACACACACTGATTGGTATGCATAAATGCACACTCACAAACGGATGACTGTATGTGTTGCATGTCGAAAAGATTCCTAAATACCATTAATCCTCTGATCCAGTAAATTCACACGAACACACACACACATACACACACACACACACACACACACACACACACACACACACACACACACACACACTTACATGCAGAAACATGAACACAGTGTTATAGCTTAGCCACTTTCAGAGAATAGATCTACAATTACAAACAAGGAGAAACATCTTGAATAAAAGAGCTAAAACTAAACTGTGCACAAAGTTGCCTGACTTGTATACTTTACTTTTCCCTTTCACACACAGAAGTTCTTTCTTCTTATTTCCTACTTCCATCATATCTCCTTTTCTTCCTCTGCCTGAATCTATTTCTTCCCCCCCCCCCCCCCCCCGTTGCTGGAAGAATAGCAATTACAGTCCACAGTTGGTTGTGGCACTTGTAAATGATTGAAAGAGAGAGAATGGAAGGAGAAGCGGCGAGTGGACGGACTAATAAGATTCAAAGAGCTGAAAGTCTCTTTTGTCAGAGAGTCTGTGTCAGTGGGAGGCAGGACGAGAGGAACAGTCTCTCTCCCTCCCTCTTCTTTTTCTCTTTTCTCTCTTTTTTTAAAATCCGGAAGCCAAAGAACCAAACTCAATTATAAACTTGTTCCGTAAAATCTGACCCTGGCACTGCTTCAGTTGTCACTTAAGTAACATGAAGGCACAGAAAGTCTCGGGACAGGACTGCTGATTAACAGCCAGCCTGTTGAGAGGCCTATGCGGTCAGATGGCCTGACCAGCGGCTCTGTAAGGACTCGGCAAGTCATGGTGTTATGTTCACAGACTCAGACTTCACAAAAGATAAAGAAAGTCATCAAAGGAAGACTTTGTGTTGCTGTTAATTTAGCATTTAGTTCCTGTGGATGGAAATGGAATAGTGGTGAGAAATTGAAGATTTGGTTGCAGTCACTGACTAAAGACATTATTTCAAAGTTTGTTAATACAGTATTTAACTAGACGATTCATATTTCCCCCCTTTAAATACGGTGGAAACTGTTGGCTAATGAATAGTGTTTGAAATCAATGAATACTTATAGTTGTCTTGATGTCTCATAGTTGTTAATTATGTAAAAGTAATTATTCCATGTATTGCACTTCTGTAAACCAATGCAGCCACCTTTTTTATTCCACAAATTCTTCTTTTTGTCAAAACGTACAATACCCATAATTCAACTGAACCCCCAACATGTTGGGTTATGATCGAGCTGCTAACCCTCTGATTGGTGGACCCTTATTTACCCCCTTATCTACCTGCTGCACCACAATTGACCCATATCTGTGGCAATAGAATAGGGCCCGACCCAAAGCGGATAAGACTGAATGTAATTTGGTCCTGTGTTTTGGTTCAAGTATGTATATTTTTTTCAGAAACCAGGTGAAACCGTTTAAACCTCCACAAAGGTCTCAGGTTTAGGAGCAGTGGCCTGAGAGAGAGAGTGAATGTGATGTGGGAAGGGAGGGGGAAGTGTGAACGTTTTCCTCAATATTTCAATGTCCTTTCGAGTTTTGTTTTAAACAAACTAAGACAGGAGGAGAGAGAAACAGAAGCAAAGAGCACTACAATCTGAAGTTGTCATAGAAACCCTTCAAAACCAACAATAACTCTCGATTGCTTTCATTTTTCTCTTCTTACTGTTTCTGCAAGATCTGCCTCAGGTCTGCTCTCAGTGTACTGTGATGCTACATTTTCTACAAACCTTATAGCTCAGAGAACTGGTTAATTATTATAGTGTGTTATTTAGGGCTGCTCGCTTATGGCAAAAATCATAATCTCGATTATTTGGGTCAATAATTGTAATTGCGATTATTAAATGTGATTATTCATTGACTTTGAAAACATCCATTTATTGGAGAGAATTTGGAGATTTTTTTTTAAAAATATATATATATAAAAAAAAAAAGTAATACAAAATAAATAATCGTTTTATTAATCGTTGCAAGCCATAATCGTAATCGCGATTAAAATACGATTAATTGAGCAGCCCTAGTGTTATTGTTTTGTGTGTATACAGAATGTGTGTGTATACTACTTTCAGACAAAGCAGTGATGTATCTCCCAAAGTGCAGTGGGTGTCCCAGATAGAGCGATCAGGCGGCGTGATTATAATGTAATATCACCAAATAGATATGAGATATACTATGTGTGTGTGTGAGATAATTGCACCACTACTTCCACACATTACAACAGTATTTTATCACTTGTTCCTCCACAAACAATAGCTCAAACCCTTATTTTCCATTTTCTTTATACACACTATTCCTCCCTGTCTCTCTCACACACTCTTTGTATTATTCATCTCTTCTGTGTGAGAGTCAAACAGGATGATGTCACTGTTTATTTCACGTCACCGGACTACTTGGGAACTTTCTGACCTCCTACCTGTCATTGTGTATTTATATCAAAACGTCAACATGCGTTTGAGATGAGCTACGCCAATTAAGCAGTGAGAGTGAAGCATGTCAGTTATTGTGCTGCTCATCATTTGTTGTCCTTGTTGCGAACTTTAGGCAACCACAAAATCTAGTTCCTGTTGTTTATATCCTACACGACAAAATATTTTCGAAGTCTGCTGCCAAATAGCATTGTATTTGTCGAAGTGTGTTGGTGGTAAATGCATTAAAAAAAAAAAAATGTAAGGAGTAGTTAATCATTTTGGGAAAATAGTTATATCTGTCTTGCTGAAAAGATGAGTAAAATGGAAGCAGTATCTTGTCTTTGCATTAAATACAGAGCTGGAGACAGACGGCGATTACTGTAGCTTAGCTTAGCTTAGCTCAAAGACTAGGGGGAAACAGCTAGCACAGAAACAAAGAACAAATACCTCTTATGGTTTTCCTGTGTGCTGTAGATGTAGCTATCTTGAAAAACAGTTTATATATCCAACTTCTCTGCTGATTTCCTCATGGTTAACAAAACTCCAGGAATTTTTTGCTAAGAACACTTTCCAACACATAACTCCTCATAAAACCCCAGTTTGTTCTGTTTGTGTACAGCTTATCGTAAAAGGTTATGCATATCCGAGTGGTTTTTACAGGTGCTGGTTATGTAAGAATGTGTTTTCATCTTTTTCGACAAAGCCAGGCTGTCTGTTTTCCCCTGCTTCCAATCGTTGTGCTAGGCAAAGCGCTATGTTTTAGCTCAGTACTGAAACTTGAAATTGGTATCATTCCTTTCTCTTGGCAAATGTCAGCAATGATGACTATTCCTTAAAATTATAAATAAATAACTCAAGTTTAAATTATTCTATGCCTTGAATACGTTGCATTTTTATCAGTTTATTAACACTTAACATTTCATTCACACTTGCTCATTCGTGGCGTGTTAGATTTGAATGCTGATTATGTGTTTTGATAGTCGCCTCTCTGAACGCTAGTGTCATTAGTGTGAGGAAGGAGGAGGATAAAAAGAAACATGAGTGTGTGTGAGAGTGGAGTGGAGTGGAGGGAGGGTGATGGACAGAAGTGGTCAGGGGAAGAGGCTGTTGACTCTGCATTCAGCTCTTGAGGGTTAGATGAAGAAGTGTGTTATAAACATGTAACCTTGTTGCCATCGATCAGGCTCCTCGTCTGTGCAGCGTTGATTGGAGGACACCTCTCAACACGAAGATAATACGTGCATGCTAAGTGGTTTCCTCTCTCTCGCTGTAGTTCAGTACTCAGTACTTCAACACCATAAATACATGATCTGTATATCAATAGAAACAGAATATGTGTAATGGCGGTTGCCTTTCCTGTAGTGTGTTATATAGGTTATTGTTCATGGTCTGCAAAGGTTGAAATCCCAAAGATTTCTCTCCCACAACGCCTCAATTGGACTATTTTGTTTTCTTCTGTAATCTAGTGATATTACTATGTAACGGCTAGCGCTCAGATACATTGTGCATAATAGGCTAAGGGGAGGGACTTATTTTAGTGGTTGACCAATCACCAGAGCCGGCTAGCTGACCAATGAGAGCAGACTGGGACCTGTTTCAGTTTTTCTTGAGGACTATTTTAAGTCGCGGATTGATACTCAAGTCTCATTGTGTGCTAGTGAGTATCTAAAGCAGCAGAATTGTGTATGTAAGACTGATTTAAAATAAATCACACAACATGCCATTATTGCTTTGGATACATTGACAATGATTGTAGCAGGATCCATTGATTGCTTGTTTTTCTCTTTTTCATGGGATTTGTTGAGACCAACTGAAAATACAGAACATTGCCCGCCGGTATTTGTAGTATCATGTTGCTTAGAAGCATGGCAATACAGTATGATAGATTACACACAACCGAACCGAGAACACAACCGAGAACCGCAGTGACGCGTCCTAAAACCCGGAAGTAAACTTCTTCCGGTTCCTTCGACAAAAACGCAATGCAATTTCTCCATAGGATTTTGGAAAATAGCTCGAAATAAGGTGGATCACGTTTTGTTCAGCCGGATAATGTCCACATGTCTACCCTACTTTTATAAAATGCTAACGTTATGCTATAAAGGAACTACAGCAGGGTCGCTGCTTCAACGTCACGCCAACTTAAGATCCATATTCAAACATACAGATTCTAAATGGTACAAGTTGAAGCGTTTGTTTGAACAGTTTGCAGGAGGCAGGTACTTGCTTTCAAGATTTATGATCGATAGATTTACAGTATGACTCGAAAATTATAAAAGTAGATACATAGATACAACCATCATTACATGTTGTAGAGTACCTTTTTGGTAGTAATGAAGTACAAGTGTCTCCACAACACGACATTCTTTACTTTTGTTGTAATCATCATGTAATGTGTATTTCTCCTTGTAAATTATCTAATGAGTTATTTTTCTGACACTCCCGCTGAAGAAAAACATGCACTAATGAGTGACATTTTGCAACAGAAGGAGTACTCAGAGTCTGGTGTGTTTATAATGAGGGTTATGGTTGCAGGACGTTGGTTGGAGCCCAGCTCAGCTCGTATATTATAATGATCGCGGCTCCCTGAACGAGGGGCTGTATTTACTGTGCGGGCCAGAGATTTAAAGACAACCCTTCTTCTTAAATTAGTCTGAACCCACAAACTCATGCACACAAATACACACGCGTTGATGGCATTTGATCCGTCAGCAATCAAAGGAATGACAGATAGATTTGTGGTGATATAACATATGGAGGGCCTTCATGACTGAGCAGCGTAATTACCTTTCGTGTTGTGTTTACTCTTAGTGACTTCAAAGTCTTTGTTTATTTGGTTGGAATATATGTTTTCCAAAGTCGGTGCATCTTATTAAATGCTGCATTAAGCCAAGCGTATCCCTTGAAACCATTATTTCTGCACATGTTGCTTTGATACACGTGCAGCATAGCTTTGAAGCTAAAAGCCGTCCCTCACTCCCTACACCCCCACGCTACTTTCTTCTCCTCTGTTTCTTCTCTCCACTTTATCCTCCGCGTACTCTGTTATCCTCTTCATCTCACTAACTCTTCCCTCTTTCCTTGTTTCCTCAGTGGGCCGTTTGTTGATCGAGTTCGGCTCCCAGATGACGATGGAACGAGTGCAGAAGGAAAACCCCAACGTGACGGAGGGGGGGCGCTACACGCCGCCTGACTGCCGGCCTAGATGGAAGGTCTGTTCCTCTCTCTCTGAATATCCACACATTTTATTATGAAAGCCCGTTTTGCCAAGAAAATAAGTATTAAAAAGAGAAGTCTTTATAAAATACATGCTCAGAATTATGAGGTACTGAATCAAAATGATGGAATAGAAAAAGTTATGAAATTGGCTATCCAAACGTTGAGTCAGAAATATGAGGATATAAAAAACTGAGTAACTATACAGGAGATAAAAAAAGTACCCTACAATGTCCGCTTACTAAGTAATTGTTATATTTGTATATTTCTCATATTTCGGCATAGTCATCTATATAAGTCTAGTCAAGTCATGTACGTCTCTCTTCTCCACATGATACTTCACGGAGGTCAAGGAGCTTCATAGCAGTAATAATGACACCACTCACCCATCACTATGCGTAACTATACAGAAACGAAGGTCGATCTGCTGTCTGTCTTCATCTGAGTGCAAAATTACCGTGAGCATGAACTCAACACGGTAAATTACAGTTTAACCTTGGACTGTTTGGACAGCTGAGAACGACTCATTTAAAATAAAGAGAGATAGAGGAAAGCATCAAATCTGTCTCTTATCTGCACTGCCATCGAGAGCTTCTTCATTCATAATGAATGTGAACCAACTTGATGTACTTTACTGTGACATTAAGCAGCCGGAGATTTCTACAGAAATGATTTCCTGGTGCAGAACAGTTTACCGTCGGATGAAACAAAACTAATTTAAGCTTAATAATCAAATAAACACAGAATGATACTTGACATGTACATTACATTTAGCTAACACTTTTATTCAAGCGACTTCAAAATGAGTGAAATCAACCATGAACATACGACATATATAACGGCAAGAATCCAGCAAGTACATTAGTGTTTGATAGGTGAAAACATGTTAAGTGCTGGTGCATTGGCTTCAAATGAGCCAAACATTTTTAAGTGCTACACAAAAGTACATGTTTACAAATTAACAGAAACGTTTCAAATTATTCATCTTTATAATATATTTACTGGAACTGATTTATTTAGCTTCTAGCATTTCAATGGTTCTCCAAATGATGAAAATGTGTTATAGTGCAAACAAGCAACCAACCCAAACTGTCCCTGGTGTTTAGGTGGCCATCATCATCCCGTTTCGTCACAGAGAAAACCACCTGAAGTACTGGCTCCACTACCTCCACCCGATCCTCAGGCGGCAGAAGATCGACTACGGCATCTATATCATCAACCAGGTACATAAGGCGATATATGCTGCATATTTATACTGGAATGTAACACAAGCACCCTCATGATAACATCAAAGAGATTCTTGTTCAAGTTTTGTTCTTTTTTTATTTGTCCAAAAAGAAAAAAATGTCCTCAACTACTCACAGTACTCTGCAAATCACAAGTAAGCAAACAGGTGAAAACCTTCATCTCAAAAAGTCAACAACGCAACGGAAAAAATGTAAATGTTAAGGACTTTATAGGGATATTGTTTCTGTTTACTCATGTCGGTCATATGTGGACATTTAAAGGGGACCTATCATGCAAAATGCACTTTTGTATGTCTTTTATACATGAATATGTGTCCCCGGTGTGTCAGGGAACTCACCAAGTGTCAGAAAACACAACCCTCTCTCTTTTCCTCCATACCCAAATCTCTAAAAACGGGGCTGCAACGGATCTGATACAGACTGATCCAGATTTGAAAATTCTCTGACGTCAGAAACGAGGAGCTCCGCCTATATGGGCAACTCTCCACCTATCAGGAGGAGACAGCCACAGCCATTGCCGTTCGAAAGCGCTGGAGACGCTGTAGTACATATGCCAGGCCTGTAGGTGGCGCTGTAGTCTGCCACAAAAGCAGCGAAGAAGACTTCTGACAGATTCAGCCCTTGCAAAAACAGGGCTAAAAAAGAGCAAATAGAGTGAAATGAGGCATGGCTAAAATGCATGATCTGTTTGGTATTATGAAAAAAATACTTCGCAGACATGTTTTATATAGGTATGGCCCGACAATATATTATTCAAATATAGCATGATAGGTCCACTTTAAATTAAGGTATAGTTGAACTTGATTTTTGGCTGACATGAGGCTTCCACATTTGTTTTGTTTTGGAACATTTTTGTGGGAGTGCAGTCAGAGCTTTCAGAAAAAGTCAAAGTGGAAATTGACAATAATGGTATTTAAGAGCTGGAAACTCAAATGATCAATACTAATTACTGGCAAAGACGTTTTGTTTATGACAAACGGTTTAAGGCTCAGGACTATCTTGTTGAAAGATCTAATTACTAATGACAATACATTGACCTGAAATAGATCTATTAGCTTAGTTCTAAGCATTGCTATCATCAGGTATTTAATTCATAACAGTGATTTGAAAATGATATTACTGCAAGTCAGTTTTCAGTTCAGCTGTTTCTCTTCTCTCATCTCTCACACCAAAAAAAACTGCAGTGAACATCAGCAACACATTTACTTTCTCTGCATTCCGCTCAGCAGAAGCACACTGAGCTATATCGTCTAAGCAATGTTTTCAGAGTGCATGTGGGTCTTTCACGCTGCAAAGGGCGAGACTTCTTCTTCTGCTACATTATGGGTAATGATCTCTCCTTTCTGCCCTTTCTCTTCCCTGATGGTCTCGCGCAACACCTTAATAACTCCCCCTGTGGGACAGACCTTTGGTTCTGCCTGCCCTGCTGTGCTCCACTCCTGATATGGCAACGTTCCAGTGTCTTACTCTCTGGCCTTCACACTTAAACACACACACATGAACACACATTTTTTATCTCCAATGTAAAGCTGTTAGGGAGGGTGCGTTTTGTGGAGAGAGTATTAGAGTGGGCAAAACATCCGGAGCCTTTTTGAACTTAATCCTCCCTTTCCTTTCATTCCTTCAAGAATGGGCTTGGCTCATCTCTCAATGAAATGTCCATCACTGCATCAAGACTGTTATACTCTCAGTTTATCTTTATCTCAAGGCAGTTTGGCTCATTTCACTTCTGTTTCTCACATGTCTCTTATCAATCTGACCTTCGGAGGATCTACAAAAGTGAAAAGACGATAACAAAAGTAAACTATATTTATTCAGCCCCTTTCAAAAGTGCTCAAACATGGTAAACAGAAACATGAAACCAATAAGCACTGCAATTCCCAGGCAGAACCAGGCAAATTGAAGTGCAGATAATACAAATATATCCAGCTGCTAAACTATAAACATAAATGAAGCGTTCTAAAATAATTTGTTCAGGGCTTCAGGAGGAAATAAGACTTTAAAACATTGTAGTATGGATGAACCATCTAAGACTATTTTTGTTGTTGCTTTTGTACCTTTTCCAGTAAATCAAAGACTGTTGGTACACAATCCTTAGTCCAGCTGAATGACAGTTTAGACAGTAACAAAGCTGCCCTAGACTCAATGTGTTGTATATTTACTACCAACAAAAGTCACACCTTGAGGTAATCTTTTGTTACAGTTAGAGAGACGTCAGTGGAGCTGCTGTTTCATATTCAACTCTTTGACCTTCACTTCAAACAGATACTGCTCCGCTGCCACCCTCTCATTCACTCCTCTCTACTGTATGATTTAGAGGTTGAGAGAAGGCTTTGTTTGAAGTGGAAATTACTCCTCTTTGTTTTTAAATGAATTTGAACTTCATAGAGATTCATTCAAGCAGGTACATGTGCTCTTTTAAAGTCTAGTTGGGTCATTTCTGCCTCCTATTTTCGATATGTTTGAACTGACCCAGAGATATTAACAGCACAGCTAGAGGCCTCTACTTTAACTTTCACTGCAAGTAATAATGACTGAGAGTCCCGCTCTCTAAAAAGTGTTTCCAACAAGGACGGACTCTTCAGCTTCTGCTTAAGGGTGGGAAATTACTTTTGGTTTCTCGGTAATATATCTCATTTTTATGCTAATTGGTAAGAAAGGACATCTTGAGGTTAAAAAAAATGTATTCAGCAGTTGCTCATCTAATATATCATTATGTAATTTTGCAATTAGTCCACAATCTGAGCACTGCTGGGGCACCTTTATACCCAGAATGTATATTAAAATTAAACTCTGGGGAAATGCTTCTTCCCAATTAGTCTGAAAAGTTAGGTAGTACAAATGCTACTCACTTTGGAGCCTGTATTCAGGACTTAGCAAAATACAGTAAGTGTGCAATGTGGTTTCTCAAAAAACAACACAAAACAAAAACGTTGCATCAGCCCATATTATAATGTATCCAATTAACTTTTTTAACTTTTTGCTGTTACTTTGGTTCAAATACTCAAATCTACCCAGACATTAACTGATATAAAAAAACTAGCAGTGATGTCTCACGGTGCCTTGGTCTTGGCTGAAAAGTTGCGTGTGACATAATTTACATCAGTAAATACCTCACTCATGAATGTCCAAAGCTCTGAAGTGTCATCAAAATGTTGCTTTCTTACAAAAACACAAATTGGCCTTTAGCTTAGCTGTGGTGATGCACAGCCATGTGACTATGTAGCTCTTTTGTGGTGAAATGTTAGCTTTTTACTTGTGGCAAATGTATTTAGGCTTCAAAAATCATATAGTGGCGTTAATAAATGGAAGTTTCCCAGCAACACAAATTCTGTAAGAATCATAAAAGTGTGTTTGCCACAGATCTTATTTCCTGCACTATCCCAAAATCAAATTGGTGTCAAGGGAGCCCTGCGATGCTAACTTCCACGTTGGCGTTCAAAAACACGTCATCATTTCAACACTTCATACCTTCGTGTGTCATGGCCATCAGGGACACCCAGTCATCAAACTGACAGACTAGCTGACAGGAAGTCTCAAAAACAGACAGTGAGGCAGGATGACTTCAAAAGGACAGACAAGCAGGCAGATTGAGCTGAATCAAAGCGACAGGTGGGATGTTGATGACAAGAAGTCCTGATGGTCGATTAAACCCTAACACCTGGCACCTCTTTCAGGCAGGACTGTGGATAGCACTTGTCTTTGTTGCTCGTTCGAATGTTAAATGAGTCAAAATCTGGAACGTTTAAACATGGAGCGCCTGAACAGGGTTGGGGTGAGCGGCGATAATTTTCCCCTTCAGTCCTTAGTTACAAAACAGAGAGTGGATGCTCTGTTTTAGGAACGTTTTCATCATCAAAAAGTGAGATATACCCCTGTAATCACAAGACAGGTGTTTTGTAGTTTTGTAACTAAAGTATGCTAAAGAAGTGAGTGGATTATTGTTCAAACCTGCTGGGAAAAGCTTGTACCGGCACCTTAAAGTGGACCTATCATGCTATATTTGAATAATATATTGTAGGGCCATACCTATATAAAACATGTCTGTGAAGTTTTTTTTTCAAAATACCAAACAGATCATGCATTTTAGCCATGCCTCATTTCGCTCTATTTGCTCTTTTCTTTTTGCAAGGGCTGATTCTGTGAGAAGTCTTCTTCGCTGCTTTTGTGGCAGACTACAGCGCCACTTACAGGCCTGGCATATGTACTACAGCGTCTCCAACGCTTTCAAGCGGCAATGGCCGTGGCCGTGGCCCAACCCCCCATTCCCCTGATAGGTGGAGAGTTGCCCATATAGACGGAGCACCCCTTTTCTGACGTCAGAAAAATTCAAATCTGTATCAGCTCCGTTGCAGCCCCGTTTTTAGAGATTTGGGTATGGAGGAAAAGAGAGAGGGTTGTGTTTTCTGACACTTGGTGAGTTCCCTGACACACTGGGGACACATATTCATGTATAAAAGACGTACAAAAGTGCATTTTGCATGATCCCATTTAAGTTTAACATATTTTAAACCAAAAGAAAATTTGAGTTAAAACTCATCACAAAGTCTCAATTTCTTTAATAAGACATCTTTTGGGCAGCAACTAATTTCTCTCGGAGCAACTGTTTAACAACAGTTTTTAGTCAAGGAGAAAGACACATTTTAAATCCTCAGATTAAAGAAAATTAAAGCAGCATTTATTTGGCATGTTTACTTAAAACATAAATGATTATCCAATTAGCAAAGTCATCGATTTTCTCTGTCTTACTTAGGCTTGAGGCACTTCATGGTGTTTGCCAAGCATATATATATTAATAATAGTTTATCAATAGGGGCACGGGTCAATAGTCACATCGCAGTCTCAGCTACTAGAGAGCAACACAAACTAGGTTGAAGGCTGGTCTTTCTGCATACTGCTTCCTCCTTTTCTACTTCTTTTGGAAAATGTTTAGCAGCTATCCTCTCGCTCTGCAAAGCGGTGTTCCTGGTGAGGTACGGTGAGTAGGCGTTGCAGAGGGATCATGCTGAAAGTTATATAGCAATGTTGCTGTTCTGCCCTGCTGCTCTGTGTCCTCTCTGCCTGCCGAGGACCGGGCCAATGTTTGTTTTGTTGGCCAACGGCTCCTCATGTAAACTGGAGAAAAGCCCAGAGAGAAAGACAGGGACAGAGCAAACAGGAAAGCAGGTGAGAAAGAGAGGAAGAGAGAGGGAGGTTAGTGACAGAAGTGATGAAGAAAGAAGAGCCTTCTGCTGTTTAGATTTGTATGGATATCCTTATCGATTCATAGAGTCTAACACTCTGCAGCTATATGGGGAAGTCTTGAAGGCAACGTCTCATACTATTTCTCTAAATCTTTTTGAGAAATATTGGGTACTTTATCTCTTTAGGCCTATTTTAGAAAGGAAATGTCTCTTTGGTGAATGTGCATCCCACAGACACGGCTTTCTTTTAAGAGGTGATAAGACATAAAGGTTTGTAGATGTGTAACAGAAAGATACTTCTCTGATTATCCAAATTACTCGAATTACAGATGTTGTGGCAATACTACTAAATATTCTAAAAGAGCCAATTTATATAAAGCCAATTAAAAAAATATATAATGATCTAAAGCCAAGTACCCTAAATGCGAGTCAAGTACATTCCTTTGGTAAGTGTACTCAAACGTTCCGCCACTTGATATCCGGTGGCAGCAGCTACTGTATATTTGGTCCTTTCCTGAAGCCTTTCTGCCAAGTGTCCACATTGTACACAACACGAAACTAAATATGCTGCTAGGGCTGTTACTCTTAATATTCTGATATCTCAAAAGTAGTCTTAATCTCTATTTTGTTCACACTTTTGCACCAGCAGAAAATGGAGAGGACAAAAAGAGAAAGTGAGATAATATGTGACCTACTGACATCTGGTTTCAACTCACACAACACCATAAGCTTCTGCTGCGGCGCTTGCTCCACTAATCCACCAATATATGAACCGCCCCCTCCCCTTCTGCCACCCCACAAACCCCTCATACACACACACACACACACACACACACACACACACACACACACACACA
>CALSBZ010000190.1:118339-129437 GCA_943591055.1 Gobionotothen gibberifrons
ACACACACACACACACACACACACACACACACACACACACACACACACACACACACACACAAACTATTCAGTAACTCCTCGGCATCTGTTGGCAGTCTCAGGTTGTGTAGCAGAGCAAGGAGAATCAGTCAGCCTTAAACACAGTTTGTTCTTCTCATTCATGGCTACACTTCAGCTGCAGCACTGTCCGGCACTGCGTGTGCACCACAGGATCAGGATGGATTAAGCTCAGAGTGTTTCTGTCTCTATTTGTCTGAGCTTCATGAGGAAGGACACATTAAGAGGGACCATGTAGTTCATATGGGATGCCCCCAATGCTAACAAACCAAACTATAGCAAAACTGCTGCAAATGATACTTCCTTAAAGGGTTCAATTATGCTGTTTGGGGTTTTCCCTTTCCTGTAGTGCGTAATATAGGTTTGTGTGCATGTAAATGGTCTGTAAAGCCTAAATTCCAAATGTCCTTAAAGACGGAGTTTCTCTCCCACACACTCCCCCCCTGCCTGAAACACCTCCATTTGTTTACTGTACTTCTGTAACATAGTGACATCACTGTAACACTTGCACTTCTATTTGCTAGCGCTCCAACACATTGTACATGATAGGCTAAGTGGCGGGACATCTCTACGTGGCTGACCAATCACAATAGGGCCATCCAGCTAACCAATCAGAGCAGACTGGGCTCTGTTTTCAGACAAAGGGGGAAAAGAGGTGCTGCTGCACAGGCAGTAAGAAAAAAATTAAGCACTTTTTGAACATTAAAGCATGCAAACATGTCACAGTAAGCACAAAATACAAATATGAACCTGAACATGAGCATAAAATGTCCTCTTTAAGTTTCAAACACGCCAATTTCTGACTAGAAGCCAACCTGTTAGAAGAGACGGTTGTTATCCGTACTGAATGTGCTATGCTACAGTATAGGGATGAGCAATGATATTGGCATTTCAATGGAATTTGTCATGGCATGCGATGCTAACTTTTGACTGAGCAGGTGCAAGAAATGGTAGCACTTTACAATAAGACTACCCTTATAAAGGGTTTACGAATAGTTTGTAATTCAGTTATTAATTAGGGTGTGAACACTTTATAAATCAATCAGGTTGTAAATCATTAATAAGCTTTTATAAGACATGAGATAAACAGGGCAACTGTGACCGGTTGCTTGCCAAAATAGTGAGCCCACATTTATCTGTACTGCTAAGCCTTATTATAAATGGTAGTAACTCATTAATAAATGGGAATGTGTTTTACACTTTACAATAAGGCTCCCTTTTGACAGTTATAAATGTTAGTAAAACATCAAGATGGAAGGGGGGGGAATCAACTCAGTGAACAACAGATACCAAGGATGCTGGCTGATGAAGAAGACGAAGTACGCTAGGTAGCCAATATAAGGCTTCGTCATCGTGCCAAATAGTGAGCCTATGTTGATGTATGAAAACTATGTTAGAACTGGTTTACAAATGGTTCTTAATGATTAATAAAGTCTTCACAACCTCTTTATGAATCCTTTATAAGGGTAGTCTTATTGTAAAGTGGTACCCAAGAAATTATACTTAAGTCTGAATTATAGGATAAACTGTGGGTCTAGAAGACTGTCAGCCTTGTTTAAAGTAAGGCTACTTTGGTTAGCTTGGATGAAGGGTTTGCTCCAGATCAGTTATAATAAAAAAAGCCTATTTTATATAAGGACATTATGCTTCCATAGTGCATAACATGTGTGACCCTATAGCAATGCAAGCTATGTCTGTGTCCACTGTATAGACATAATGCCCTTGGAGAATCCAGGCACCATATTAAATATTCAACCCATAGTACTCTTTATCGTAAGTCGATATTAGCAATTTTTTATTCAGGTGATAGAAAGAACAAACCCTTTTTTAATTATCACATTCATTATTTTCTTATCTACGAGTAAAGGGTGCAGGCCTGGGTGAGATATTTAGACTGTGGAGGATTTTTCTCTCCATCTCCTTAAGTCTCAATTTCTCTCTCTTTCACCACCACTCTAGCCCTTGCATGGTTAATGGACTTTCTGTCTTCTACTACTAGAAATTGAAGATGTAAAAAAGAAAATGAGGGAGTTTTTCGTGCGGTTGACTGTGGAATAGGATATTGATCTAATGAGTGACAACTCTGTTTCTTTCCTCGTCGTTGCCCGCTCTTCAACTTTGTGTCAGTGTTTGCTGGAGCGTTGTTTCTGTTTTGTAGAGAAACTGTACAGTAAAATAATGTTCTCGTTGCATTCATTGAGTCCCAGGTGCAAACAGCTCAATGTGATTGCACTAACCTGTGTTGTGATAAATTATAGATGTAGCTGCATCTCCTCCTCTCCTCTCCCAAAAGTGCTAAAATGCAGGATGTCTGCACGACCTCTGGTTCAGATATCCATAAACACCACCAGGATCGTAGTGAGATAAAAACGATGTGACCTTTTTAAATGTAAAACTCCTAAAGTGTCTTCCTTAACCTTTAGAAGCAAGGACATCTTAACCCACACAGACACTGTATGAATATGCTCCCTAAAAACACATGTATTGACTTATTTCAAAGGAGGTTGGAGATGATGTTTAAAAAAAACATACTTAAAGGTCCCATGTCATGCTTTTCCGGTTAATACCCATCCCCTTGTGTGTTATGTAGCTTTGTATGCGTGTAAACGGTCTGCAGAGTCACAAACCCTCAAAGTACACCCTGTAGTGAGTAGTCCACTGCAGGGCCTCGCACGGCTTAGTACGGTATAGTTAGGCCTTTTTAGGCCAGGCTCACTTTATGCTGCGTTTCCATTACAGTTTAGGAACTGGGGTAGTAACTATAGTAACGCAGTGTAGGCGGAGCCGTGACGTCATCTTCAATGTGAAACACAAAACCAACATCAGCTGTTAGCTGTTAGCACTCAGAGCTCACAGCTCCTCATATCTGTTCAGAAACTAGACAAAAGTTAAACAAGTACAAACCACAGACTGTCTGTGTCATGGCGAATACAGTCGCTGGTTTATGTCTGTAGGCCGTTGTTGTGAGTGTGGACGGTCGGAGCATATACAACGTTAGCTTAGCCAATCTCCATTCAGAAAACACACATTTTAAAAGGTTAAGGCTCCAACAAGCCGTTTAGGACAGAGAGTGAATACACATACTATACAGAGATGCTGTGTGAGAAACCAATGTGAGTTTGGAAAATTGCACAATGTAAATCTATTCTAGTATACCTCAACAATGGAATTATGATCAGTAGAAATGGCCATGACATGGGACCTTTAATATATTTAGTTTTGTTCAATATGATTAGATATCACTGCTCTATCTCTAACCATTTGTTGGAAAAGTCAATTGAAAATCAACAACATTTGAACCCACAAACGAAGACAGGACTCACTTTAAACCTGAATCCAACAACCAAAATGACCGAGCACATCCTTAAGCAGTGGATTATCCACCATAACTACGATACATCTGAGACAACCTGTCGCACACATTTCACACGAGCACTTACAGATGCTTCTTTTCAAAAGGCTGATACTCCTTGCAGTACACATGCAAAACATTAGCTGTGTGCAGGACAAAGTGTACACACGTAATTTGAGTCATGGCGAATCAGCAAATTGACATTTTAGCGATGCATAAATAAAGGAGCCTTTTGTCCCCCAGCACCCCCTTCAATCAAGCGTCCATTAACACTGAGCTGTTGACACAGCAAAAGACAGCGAAAGAAAAGGCAAGGATGGTCCCTGCGCACAAATTATACCACCACATAATACAGAGTGTGAGGCTGGTGATGTACTTTGCAGAGTTTTGTCTTGCTTCTAACTTCTAGACAACTTTGTATTTTCCCAAATGGGCAATAGGACAGTCAGCTTCGAAAGTTAAATGTACACGATGTACAAATATAAAATGTGGAGGGACTGACTCAAAACAAATATTGTGTTTTAAAAGCTTTTCTGCTTTTCTGAGGCAGGACTGGACACATAAAGGCAAACTAGTACAATTAATAGTTATTAAATGAGCAGCCAACAATCAAAATTATGAAGTTACTGTTTAAGGCAGGACATTACTTTATTATTTTGGTCTATTTTGCTTCCATGTTTTCTTTCACTCTAATGGAAATAAAACTTCCAAGAAACACATATAAATGTTGTTCGTTTTACTATCCGTGTCTGAATTCATCTATAGATTTAAAGCTATCTGCATTCAAACATAACATTTCAGGGGGAAATACTGACTTGATGTAAGTAACTATCTGGGGAAGTTGTGAGGTGATGTGTTTTTTAGTTTTATCCTTGTCACCTTGCCTTGCCTTAATTAAGCCTAGTTAACGAATAATTTGCATATCAATGTGGCGATTGTGATGACGATATTAGATACACATTTGACTGTATTCACTTTAAGTGTCTCCCCTTAAGTACAGTACTGTATGCCCATGATTACCTTAGCTAAACCTTGAGCTAACTTATCCATTAGCTAGTAGCCTTAGTTAACTATATTTGTTATTGTCTTTTAGCAAATTAGCTGTAAACTCGAGGCACTGGCAGTTTTGTAATTAGAAATAGAAAGTAGAAAATTCCACTGTAGCGCCCGGGACATTGATGGGAAACCCTACATGTTTGAGCACCCTCTATGAAACGTCAAGCTACCCCACAGCACCCCCAAAAAAAAATCTCTGCCATTTGCCACTGGCCCGCGGCACATGGCGGTTTTGTGTGCCCTCCCATGAAAATCATATGCCCTCTCTGTAGATCTGTTCTGGCGCCGGCTCTGCCTTTTATTACATATCGTCTGGGTTTTTACTCCCTCGAACTCTTCCATCACCCCATTTCCCTCTTTTTCTTTTACCTCCACTCGGGGCCATGGTGTTGTGATGTTTGGACAGCAGCCCTTCTTTTTTCACACTTTCAGCGTGTGCTGTCAGACCAACAGCCAAACTTGACGACCTTGCTATTCAGAGAGCTGAGAACAGCTGTTTGAAAACCTTCTAACCACCTTGACAAACCTTTGTTAAAAAGGCCTGCACATGTCACTCTGATTCAAACCCATTCGTTCCTCATTCCTGTTGTTCCCAAAGCGCTCACCTCCAGTCTCACGGAGGCACTATCTCTGCTCTGTTTACCTCCGGCACACAGAGTTGGCATAAAAGGCCAGACTCATAAACGTCTCCCTTCCTCTGTGCTCGTAAAGGTTATGAAAGAGGTTCATTATGAGCCTACTCCATTGCTTTAATGCTTATTAAATGGATGTTACTTTGCCGGATTTTGGCCTAAGTGGCTGGCTAGATATTGTGGATTTTCACAAAGAATAACATTTTCATTTGTGCTTGTCTGTAAAGCAATGACAGTCTCCTGTAGACTGTAAGACAAATATTTGTAGAGCGGACTATTTCACAGTTGGTTCATAGATGTTGGATGCCAGACAAATATGGATGTTATTTTTAACTTTTGTCCGTTTTGGACAGAACAGCATGTTGATCCTGTTGTTAGGGCTGTAGCTTATATCAATTTAGGTCTATAGAACAGCTGGAGTCTTTGGTGCAGTTTGGTGCTAAAAACAACCCTATCTTTCTGTTAAAAAGCCTCAAACCAAAGCTATCATTTTATGCTATTATTATTATATTATTAATTGCGTTAGAGCTGCTTCAACACAGTGCCCTCATTGAAATGAATTGGGAGGTTGCTTATTTGTAATGCTGTAGGCCGTCTAATATGGCCTAAGATTTAAAAGCTTTTTTTTTTTTATTCGATACAGTGTGCCTTTACCAATAGCATCATGCATGACTTTACCTTGCTATCAACAACGTTTTATGAACTCTATATAGCAACTCTATTTCCTGCGAGTAGGCCATCTCTATAAAGGATTTCAATTATGCTTTAGTTGAGTGGCAACCTGATTGCAGCATGGGCGCAGGGAATCAATATTAGAGTTATAATGGTCAGACACAATGGGAATATGACACGTCCTATTATCAGACATCTAGGATTCAACTAAATGGATGGAGAGAGAGAATGTATTAATAACGGTTATGCTTATTGAGGTTATTTATTTCAAAATTAATTTATAAACACATTTTCAATATTCTGCCTCCAAAATGTATTTTTTTATAAAGTCCAGCATCCCTTTTTTTTTTTATGCCTCTGTATTTTCTTTTGTTTCATTCACTGCATTTCATCCTTTGAGCCGACTACTGACAAGAAAAACAGCGGCTGCTCTAAAGATGGGCTGTAACAGTGTCAGCACTATTAGAGATTACAAGTGGGGACGCGGTCATTGTGTAAAACACACTGCTCTGAGCCATGAGCATGGGGAAAGAAATAGTGTTAGTCGTAATTGTTACGAAAATTGGCACAAAATGCTTCCCATTTATTGTCGTTTCCTCCTAATGGCTGTGCAGTGTGATTCCAAAGCAAGATGTAGATACAAGAGATGTCCTGTAACTTTCTATTGTCTGTCATTAGACAAGCACTTTGTTTTCCTCTCATTTCTAGACAGACCTTTGTCAGCACTGTCACTGTTTTGAGAGGATAAATGTTTGTGTGTGGGTGTGTTTCTATTCCCACTTCTTGAGCACATTAGGCAAAACCACAGCATCTCATTTGTGTGATAGTCTTGTGCTCCAGCATGCCACATGAGTACTCAATGGATTTAGAGGCAAATGCTGTTTGCCCCCATGATGCATTAGTACCAATAATAAGTGGAGCTATTTTTCATTTTAATTTTTTTTCTTCTGATGTTTATGAAAAGCTCCGCTGTCTACTGAGGAACATATTTAATGATATAGAATGCACACATGCACGGCATATTTATTGAGACATGTTTGTGTTATTGAGATAAACTTGTCATTGCAAGATTAGTCAATATAATGCAACACTCAGTGCAGACTAATTTAGGAATAACATAGATGAATGCAGATAATATGCATATGGATATGATTTTGCCACATGTTTTTACACAAGTAATTTACTTTTAACAGAATGTAAACGTACTGCTCTCAAGATTAGATTAATGAGGAGGTTACACATTTCCATTTTTTTTTACAATTTCCTTGAATATCAACAGTTTCGCCAAGATGTTTTACCACTGTATATCAACTTAAAGGAGCAGTAGGTAAGTTTGAGAAACCGCCTCGAGTGCACAAAAATTCCAAAGTACACAGCCGAAAAGAATCCGCCCCTTCGTTCAGACTTCCTACAGAGCACCTCCTCCAACACACATGAACGCGCACAAGATCATGATAATGAATGTAAAACAAATGTATAACACAGTTATTGTCAGTGCTTATATTTTTGAAGCTAGCATGTTTGTTTTGTGAAAATGTATTACAAATATTACGTCTAGCTGACGAGAGCAGGCTGCGCCGGTAACGTTACATATCAGCTCGGTGTGCTCCGTAAATAGTCGCCATAGTTGAAAAGCAACTCCGATATTGACTCTGGTTTGACTTCTCCTAGTTTCCACTTTCTTTTTCTTCATAATTTGCTCCATTACAGTTTTTCTTTTGCGACTGGTAGACGATGTTTATGCAAACTCTGCCATGGTGAACGCGTCCTCCTGCAGCGGCTACTGCTGCTGCTAGGGACTGAGCAACAGCTGACGGGAAACACGCCCAATGACTGCACGAGTGTGTGTGTGTGTGTTGACAGACAGGTCGGCCAACCAGTTATTTTAGCCGGCCCGGCTAAAATAATTGGTCGTAGTTTTTACAGTATTACGGCTTCCACAGATGAATTTTTTTTATGGATTTTTTTTCAAAGCACTTAGAATATGCATTGCTATCAGGATATTAAGAGCATTCCATAGAATATAACAAAAAGTGTATCTCGAGCCGGTTTCTCAAACTTACCTACCCCTCCTTTATGTATTTTGAGAGTTTTGAACATAATACACACTTCTTATCTAATAGAGATATTTGATCTATGCATTGTTGGTTTTTAATGATAATAGATTGTGAGCATATCATATTTTGAATATCACTTTGATCTGGATGTAAAGCTTTAAGTGAGCGTGCCAGAAATATTTCATATGATTAATAATTACAAAGGAAACAACTGCATCAATTACAATAGAAAAGTCAAACCAGGAATGTATCTGGTATCAGTTCTGTGCTTACAATGACAGTTTGGATAATACCTTTACAGTTGTACTCGTTCCAATCAGTTAGGGTAACTTTGTTTTTGTTTTTACGACCTGATTGTCTATCTTTTTTTCGTTTCCCTGTAATAATGTTGTGCCCGTATATCAGTACAGTTCTCACAGTGCTTGATGGATTAGGCAGCGACCCCCTAGAAAAGTATTAATTAGCATTATCATACAACTTACAGATGTGGAATGAGTACTCATGGTGTTCCATTTTTAAACATTATGGCTATAGAGAACCGCAGTGACGCGTCCTAAAACCCGGATGTAAACTCCTTCCGGTTCCTTCGTCAAAAACGCAATGCAATTTCTCCATAGGATTTTGGAAAATAGCTGGAAATAAGGTCTGTGGTTGAAACACATTTAAGAGACGGATCACGTTTTGTTCAGCCGGATAATCTCCACATGTCTACCCTACTTTTATAATTTTCGAATCATAAATCTAGTCGCCAGAAGCAAAATGCTAACGTTATGCTATAAACGAACTACAGCAGGGTCGCTGCTTCAACGTCACGCCAACTTAAGATCCATATTCAAACATACAGATTACAAATGGTACAAGTTGAAGCGTTTGTTTGAACAGTTTGCAGGAGGCAGGTACTTGCTTTCAAGCAGAACAGGGCAAACAAACTTAGCGGGAGTGTTTTACGTGTTCGGTGTAATGACGTAAAACGGCCTGGACAACGTCCTATTCAGCCACTTGGTAACAACCATCGTTTCTCAGACACGTAAACTCTTCAAAAATCACCAGCGGGGTCACTGCTGATGGATTTAATGTCGTAGAACAAAACGTGATCTGTCTCTTCAATTTGTGTCAAACACAGACCTTATTTAGAGCTATTTTCCAAAATCCTATGGAGAAATTGCATTGCTTTTTATCGAAGGAACCGGAAGTGGTAAAAATGCTAACTTACTTCCGGGTTTTAGGACGCGTCACTGAGGTTCTCTATTGCTATTACTTTAAACTTATTAGACCAGCACTTTGGCACTTCAGTTTTCATTTATTTTTAAACTCACTCTTTTTATATTATAACCTTAAAAGGTTGAGATTTGACAAGAAAGTCATAATTAATGCAATATGTCTGATGAAAAATGAAACAGAGAGAAGAGGTCGACCTTCGCTCTTTGAAATACATCATTCTGTCTATTTTTTATTATATTATTCTGCATCCTTTGTTCAGTGGGGTGGTAGGCTATTGATTCGTAGGAGTTAAAATAGAAGAGTCAGAAGATTGACTTTTGTGTTCAACAAGAAAATAAGTAGTAGTAAAGCAGTAAAGTCCATTTTAATGATAAGGGGATTCAGTTATTGCAAGTTATTTCTGATTTATGTTTATATGGAGTTTATAAATAAATATGAATGAATACATATAAAGTGCTGTATGAATCTATTTGTGGTTTTATCACCCCGAGATTCGATGATTTTAACAAATCCTGAAAACTACTTTACTTAAGTATTCAACGGAGCAGTAAATAAAAAATTCAAGATGTAAGATGAAGACGTGGAGACTGGAAATGTTGACCCAATTACTTTATTACATTATTAATTATACTCTCCAATCCTACCAGGACTTGGGTATAAGGTCTCAAACAGGGCAGAAACTAAAAGATAATATATATTCTGCAGAATGCTACGTAGCCGATTCGTAGTACAATGTCATGAGCTCTGACAACAGAAAACTCCTCAGGTAAAGCTTTGTAATTGGCCCTAAAGTTCCCTTATGCAATAGTTTCCAAACAGTTGCCATTACATTACATTTATTTGAAAAAAAAGATAAAGACGATTGTACATACTTATGAGTTGTTTTATACTGTAGTTTTTGAATTAGCAATACAAAAAAAAGATTGTACTTGTCACGATTCTTATGTTATGTCACGTTTTTAGTTTTGTATGTCTTGTTATGGGTGTTTTGCTGTTCTGTTCTCCCTGTCATGTTTTCCTCCTTGTCGTTAGTTTCCCTGGTGTGTGTCTCCTGTGCTCAGCACCAGCCCCGCCCCTGATTGTTTTCACCTGTGTCTTGTTGTCGTGTGTTTAAATTCCCCAGTCTCCCAGTGTTCATTGTCAGTTCGTCTTGTCTCATGCCAAAGTCAGCTCTCTTTGTGCCCAAGAAAAGTTGTGTTCCTCACTACGTGAACGATTTTCCTTTTTCCTTTTGTAATCTCATCCTGAGATTAGATAGTGACCATTTTTTGTTCATCTTGTTTTGGAAAAATAAAGTATCTTACCAATACTTTACCTCTGTCTCCCGTGCCGTGCAGTTGGGTCCTATATCCTGAGTGTCTGAGTTCATTACAGTACTCTTTGTTTTTTTAAGTTAGGGAATAATTTATAATGTTTTTTTCACCATAAACATACACATGATATGGTCACACACATTGGAAAGGCCCCAGCGGTCATTTACATTTGAGTCATAAATATCAAGGTGATAATGAAGTTTGGGCACATTGACCTCACTGACACCATTTCAGTCCCCTGCTACCTCACAAACTCATATTACAGACTGGAATCTAATGGTCCCTGAGACATGATAAAACATCTTTTGTAAATGGAGAGGAGAAGTGTGTTTGTGTGAGTGGATTGGTGGGAGGATGTTTATTACAGCAACCGGCAGCAGATTTAATACGTTTTGTCTGTTGCTAAGGAAGCAGCCATCGACCCTGACTACGGTGTGTAATTGTCTACTCTATAGTGTATCTCTGTCTAGCTTCACGCTACGCTCTTCCTCCTGCCTTTTGTCTTTTTGATTGTTCTATCCCCATTGCCTGTTTCTAATTTTCTGTAAACTCGCTCCCTGTTCCCTGTCCTTCCTCCTCTTGATTTTCCATCACTCGCCACCACCTGGCACTTCCCAGAGAATGTGTTGGCCGTTGATGACTCGTGTGTGTGTGTGTGTGTGTGTGTGTGTGTGTGTGTGTGTGTGTGTGTGTGTGTGTGTGTGTGTGTGTGTGTGTGTGTGTGTGTGTGTGTGTGTG
>CALSBZ010000190.1:136287-154658 GCA_943591055.1 Gobionotothen gibberifrons
CGGCTTATATACAGGTGCGCTTAATAGTCCGGAATTTACGGTAGTTATTGACACAGGAACACTGTGTCAGCAAAAAAAGTAAGAAAGCTGAAAGAAAGGAAAGACAGAAGGAATGAGAGTGAAAGAAATTAACAAAATATTTAAAAGGAGAAGAAAGATAGGAAGAAAGAAAGAAAGGTAAAATAATTACAATTCAAAGGCTTTATTGTCAACTTCAGCGTCGTCATCTTAAATACATATACATCAAATAAAGAAGACATGATGAAAGACAGTTGGAGAGATGTGGAGTCATGATTAGATCACATGGCCTGGAGGTAATACGATCTTCACTCACCGTCTCTCTGCCAGTAGATCATCTGTGTTTGTAGTTTATGTGACAGGGTGTCTTTACAGCAGTGATTCTCAATGGGTCGGGTCACTCTCCTCTCTGACAATAGTAACAGTACATTTCATGGGACTGAATCCCAAAGGAAGATAACCACAGACCTCCGTAGCACAAGTCTCAGAGCAAGATTCAATTTATAATGCTGGTTCTCCTGACTGAGAAAAATGAAGAAGAGCTCCGAGCTTCACAGGAGGCCGTCTCACTGGATGGGTTTTCATTATACAGCTTCGTAAAAAATCACAACAGAAGTTTGAGATGCATGTGGAGAGAGAAGCCCTGAGGGTAGACATTTTGTCTGAAGTCAGATGAGAAACATAGGCCGTTTCTCAATCTCGAGGATGCTGGCTTGGTAGTCACGTTCTTCCAAGTCACTTCCTTCAGAAACAAAGCAAGTATGCTTCCAAGCCACAGCTTCGGAAAACGAAGAAGAATGGAACAGGCTAACAAGTGTGCCACTCTCTCTAACGGTTTCAACATAAACTGTACCGAAAATAAATACCTCACGATGTCTATCTAATTATGAACTTGCTTTACTTTCACGGAACACTTTTTTGGTGATAACAAATGTAACAAAGTAACATATTTACCAACACATGTTCTACGCCACTACATACTTACATTTAAATGTGTGCTGCGTCGGTTCAGCCATTCTCCGCAAGGGTTTTTGAAATTGGTCCGTGTGCAAAGCATTGTGGGGATTTTAAGGACGCGAAGTCTACCCATGTGCAGCCTCGAAATTTCCCCCAAACCAAGGACACGGCCTCGGTGGAATTCCAAGTATGCTGGAGATTGGAACGGTCCTTCTGCGCCACTTGATGACGTAGCATCCTTGAAATATTGGCTTGGAAGCCAGTATCCTCGAGATTGAGAAACGGCCATAGTCTTTCTTTGGAGGCTCAGGCTCAAGAAATGGGATCTCCCTAAAGGGGACAAGTCCAATCCAGAAATAAATAACCTAATTACAAATGTCATGGTGAGATATATGAAGAAGGTTGAGTCCTAAATTTAGCTTCAAAACTGCACTAATGAATAGTTTTTATATTAACCGGGGATCAAATGATAATGATTGAAAATATAAATAATATATCTTTATTGCTCAGAGCTTCTAAACAACACTTAAATACTTAAGTTTCTGTTATTTTGATGGTGGTGTTTATGGGAATATTACCAGTGAGTAACACATTGTTTAACACCAAATGAATGCTACACAATGTCATGCAATGTTAACCAAAGTAAAACCTAGTTTGTTCATGCCCCATCATTTGGATCCACTCCCAAATGGGTTCTCTTCCTTGCTTGAACTTTCTACCGGATATCTTGTGAATAGAGCTAGTAGTAATCCTGTTGACGGGTAGACAAACAAAAGTTCGAAACATATTTTCCTCGCAGAAGCTAAATGAAGTCCACAAATCCTTAGGAAACTAAGAGTTTTCATGCTACAGTAGCTTCCACTTCCAGGAGAAAAGGGAAAGATTCATGAGATCATTATCAGCTTGTCATCTGTGTCGCTTAGCTCATACGCTAATAGAGAAACGCTTCCGGATGCCACTGATATGGAGAATAGCGGAGATCTTGAGCTCAAACTCACTGTCTAACACCCACACAGCCTGAGCCATCTCTCAAAAATTGAAGAAGATGCTGTCCTTATTAGGCACGAAGCAGATGGTGTCCCATATTGGTCCTGGTGTGAAATGACTGTAACGTTGAGCTGCAGGTTTGATGGACATACCTTTGTGTTGCTCCTGTGCAAATGTGTGCGTCTAATCTTAGATAATAAGGAAAATGAAATCCTCAGCAGTCTTGCTGAAGGGATTGATGTGTTTGTGCTGTGTGTTTTAGACACAATGGACTGAAATCCGTGCATGAATTTCTATATGCAGGGTTCCCACGGGTGCTGGAAATCCTTGAAAATGCTTGAAATTGTACGAGGTGTTTTCAAGGTTTGAAAAGTGCTTGAATTTTGGGAATGGTGCTTACATTTGGGATAAAGTGCTTGAAATTGTAAATGCTTTACTTCACTTTTTCGATGAAAACTACCTAACTAAAGGTATTAAATACATGTAGTGAAAGTACACCATTTACCTCTGACTTATGTTTACTGCCAACCTACCTAAGTACCTCAAAAATAGTAATCAATAATGTATTGAAAAGTTATTTGGCAGATTATTTTATATTGGCTCAGCCAGGTTATATGGGATGCCCAGATGGTTTACTCATTTTGAAATATTAAGCTTTCTTTTCTTTAATTTGTCATCCTCATGTAGAATGCTATTATGAAACACACATTTGGTTGTTTATAGCATAAAGAACACCTGATTTAATGTGAGGTAGGGAAATAATAATTTGAGTATAAGTATGTGTATATAAATATGTAATTTACAACAGCTGCAAGATGCTTGAAAAGCTTGAAAATGCACCTTGAAAATGCTTGAAAAGTGCTTGAATTTGACTTTGGAAAAGGTGTAAGAACCCTGTATATGCAACCCACTTAGTCTGATCCCTACCCTTCACTGATAATATGTGTATGATTCATACTGGCATTTTAAATATGGTATATATATTCGGATTTGCACCTTATTGATATGTTGTAATCTTTGACTTTAATATCTGCACTCTTCTCACGTATTTCTGCTGTACAGCAATTTCCCTCGTGATAAATAAAGTCTTATCTTATCTTAAAGTAAGATGTGTTTTAATGAAACAATTAGCCTAACACATGTACCCCATATTGCAGGTGATAAGGTGATATAGATGCAGGTAGACGAACAACAAGCAGCCTTGTCTGGACTTGAACCGGGTTACATCAGCCCCTGATACTGCTGCTCATTTCAAGCCTTTCAGTGCAGTTGCAGCATGTTACGTGGATGGCAGACTAACATGAGATGAATGGAGAGGGGGGACAGAAACATGTTTCCCCTTACTCCTGTTGTATTTTCTGCTTTCATTTCTGGCGTTTTTTACTCTGCTTGTTTTGGTGCACAGACATAACAACAGGTGGATCCAAGCATATTTTGCGAAATGGAAGTAGAAATGGTAATATAATTGAATATTTACTCCCCCACTACCTCCCTGTAAGATCCAGATTATTACTTGTTCTGTTGCTGCCACTAAAAGTGACTTTGTATTATTGTTATTTAACCCTAATTGTTGTCACTACCCTTACCTGCATTTCCTTTGAGGATTTTAATGTGTGTCCATTATGGTTGCATATGCATGTATTTTTATCTGGACCTTTTATCCGCCATGTAAGCTTGATGTTAGAAATGAGTCAGTGCTGCTCAGAGCCGGATGTCTAACACAGCAACAAAGGTGGTTAGCAGGAATATAGTGTCCAGCTGGGACTGCTAGAGTTTGAGTATGAGGCGCCCTTGATGCTGGAGAGGTCAGATGTGATGATGCATGGTCGGGCTGCGAGAGGGAGACTCCTCTTCCTCTAGAGAGTGCCCCTCTTCTTTTTTTTGGTCTCAACCAGAGCCCCATGTGTCTCTGAGAGCAGGTCTCGAACAGCAGGTCAAAGCAACAAGCCACAGCAACCATCTGGCCCCATATTTCTCACATTGTAGGGTGGGTTTGATTCCCTGCGTTACACCTCCCTGACGCTCTCCTTTGGCATGCCTCTGTGTGTGGGGGCGTTTTTTGTACAATTCTGCATTTTCTCGGAGTGACACATACTGGCCGACTCCTGCAGGGCAGCTCTAACCTTTGCTGTCAATACTCTTGGCAGCCACTCTGTCATAATCATCATCATCACTTTTTTCATCCTCTCTCCGTCAGTCTTTGGTTCTGTCTTTCTGTCTGATTTCGCGGTTTGCGACCCTTTTCCTCTGTGGCTAATGCTGTCATTTCGATTTATTTGGGTTCAATGCTAGTCGCTTCTCCTCTCTCTCTGACTGATGCTGTCATGTCAGGGCGGCTGCTAACCGTGCCCTGATCTGTCCCTCTGTGGTCTCTACACCACACTGTATTATCTGATGTGTCGCAGCAGCATACAGCATATATAGTATATTTGCTTGTTTGGGCAACATGGTGATTGATGTTAACACCCTGCACAGTGGATCATATTTGATTGAATACATTTCTAGTATTATGTCAGCTTTGTTCTCTTCAAACTATTTGGCCTTTCAAACTTTTCGGTACATTTGAACGTTTCAATCAATAAAACCTTTCCATTTGATGTATGGAACAAAAAGAGAGCATATTCGTTATTGTGAATGATCTCACTTCTTTGACCATAACATCTAAAACAGTGTTTCTCAAACTTTTTCATACCAAGGACCACTTAACCAATAAAAAAACACTCGCGGACCACCTAACTCCACAAATATCCAAAATCACATCGTTTTTCTAGAACAGATTACAAATCGCCTGAAAATGGTACAAACAGGTAGCAACATGTGTGATGAAGGTGTTGCGCTGGGCTATATCATGCAATTGAAACTTAAGCTCGCTCCATTGCGGAGATATTCCCGTGAGAGTGCGGAAAACTTAAATGTATTTATTTATTTCAAATGTGAAATGTTACCAATATACTCACGGACCACTAGGGGGCGCTCACGAACCACCAGTGGTCCGCGGACCACACTTTTTGAGAAGCACCGATCTAAAAGGTTCTTCTTCAACCATTTAATTTCAGCTTTGAATTTTTGACCCAACAACCCAAGACTTTTTATTTCCATAAGGACATCTTGGCCAGGATTCTTGCAATAAAACTAAAGTTCCTTGACGGTTTATTTTTGAAGTGCTGTCCTACACTTATTTACTCACAACAAATTACTTGCCTTATTGTTTCAGCTCAGCAGAGGAGCATATCATCTCAGACTGTTGTGTTGATGTTGCCCTGATCTGCGTCTATCGACTACACCGGGGCGGAAAAGTAATTGAATTGCCTGCCGTGGCCCGGCCTTTCGCTTCATTTGGGAGCTCCTCCATGTCCGGACTGCCAGAAAGTCATTACAGCAAATTAGTTATTCTGGCCCCTCGCCAGCTCTGTCACGCTCCTGCCTCCTCACTCTTTGTGCTCGGTGCCAAGCTCTCATAAAGCAGGAAACATGCTGCTGCGAGTGTGATTGAAGACTGTAAGGTTATCAATTAGATATACATGGCCTGGTGTGTGTTTGTGTTTCTGTGTGTGTTTGTGTGCATGGTTGACTGCAGTGTCTAATCAAGCTTTGATGAGCCTCCTGTTTCCCAGGTGGCCGGGGAATGAAGGGATCATCATCTTTTATTAAGAACGCATGGCCGAGTGCATATAGTCACAAATGTTCATGAAGGCTCTAATGAACGCAATAGCTCTCTTTCTCCTTTTCTCTCATCTGTCATCTGGTTTTCTTCTACCAGTTGGGGTAGACAGTATCTGTCAGGAATTTGAAGTTAAATTAGGTTATTTTCTTCATTTCAGACACTTAAACTGCTCACACAATCCAAGAAGCGAAATACAAATAATCATAAGAAGTCTGATATGTTGAAAGAGATGCTAACGTTAGCCTAAAATCTTAGCATCCAGGACCATCTTCCCACAAATTCTAAAATGTTAAATATATTGACCATAGCGATGTCTGCCTTCTCTCAAATACATTGAAACTACTGTAGATGACACAAAGCTCTCAAGAAGACAAAAAAATATATTTGAAAACACAAATTTTTCTATCCAGAAATGATGACCGGCACGAGATGTAAACATGAATGGCGTCATACTCCTTTGAGCTGTAACGTTTACTAACTCAGAGCCTCCTGTCCATGATGCATCCTTCCTTTTGCGTAGTGATACGGTTGATGTGTGTAGATCTGTATTGGAAAATAGTTCCTATATGAACTGCTCATGCCAATTGCTATCTAGTTCCATTATATTCAGGAACAGGAAGATATGTATTCGACCAATATCTCCACGACTCCGCAACTCACAATCAAACCATCTAGCTTGATAAATAGCCGGTAGAAGAACACATTTGTATTTTCTTATTTTTTGGGAAACTGTTACTTGGTGATGACGGACCTGCTGTGTCTATGATTGCTGAGCTATGATTGGACAATTGCGGGTCGATGGGAGGTCAGCTACTTTTCCTCTGATACATTATGCTCATACGCCCACACAGGAAGCCACATGCAACTCAATCTCCATTAAGTGAGATAAGGTGAAATCTCTCTCTGACTCTCCTGTGGTCTCTCTTAAAGCGAGGCCAAATGATAGGATGAGAGGCCCTACCTCTGTCTATCTGCTGGAGACTGATAAACCCTGTCACACACACACACACACACACACACACACACACACACACACACACACACACACACACGTACGTACGAAAACTAAAACTGTGCGTGCACACAATACATTCAAATACACACACACTGACTCACTTTCTGCTGACAATCATTCCAGCAGAGCTGTGGCTGGGCCTAAATCCATCTCCATGGCAACAGTCCGTGTGTGTACATGTGCATGCATGTGCGTCTGTGCGCGTTTACGGTGACCAGGAGAAAGTTATATGTTCATCACACACACTCGCAGAGGGAGTAGCGATGGATTTATCTGATGATACTCTGATATGGCTGATAGGGTTAATTGGTTTTCAGAGGGCAGAGGGAGAGACTGACACTGACTAGATTACTGCAGACACACCGGGGAGCTCCGCCAGAGACAGAAAGGGAAGAAGCGAGAGAGGAAGAGGAGGTGCAGAGAAGTGGAGGAAGATGTACCTTCTTACCTTGGGAGTAAAGGAGAAATCATAGGATGCGTTTCATTAGGCGTACTTGTTCTTCCTTGCTTCCACTCTTCTTCTTTCACTTGAAAATTGTTCCCCATTCAACGTCTTAGAGGCATTTCTAGATCATTGAATGCACCTGCAGGAGATGACAGGAGCAGAGGCTGCTGTAGAGGAAACACAGGAGTATACAACGTGATATTTTTGGTATGTTTATGGTCAAATAATTTGGATACCGGAGTCGTCATTTCCTTTAAAGGGGCCCTATTAGGTTTTCTGGGGTTTTCCCTGTCCTGCAGTGTTATATAGGTTTTCGTGCATGTAAATGGTCTGCAAAGGCAAACATCCCAAAGTTCTCTCTCCCACACAAAAGGGTGAAAAGGGGTGCAAAAGAGTGTAATAGGGCCCGTTTAATTTCTTTCTTTGTTTTGTATTTCCAAGGCCTTTTATAAACTCATTGTTCAACCTCTAAATATGTCACCAGTGGTTGTTCTGGATTGTTTAACCATATGTCAAGATCCTTTAAAGCACGTCAACTTTAACCAAGATATCATAAGGTTTGTCAATTAGACCATGAATTATGATTGAAAGCCCAAAGAACAGCGAGGTGACATTGTTTTATGAACTACTGTTTGTTGCATCTCGCTCTCCTCTCATTTCCTGTCATCTCTCCTCCTGTCAGCTCAATAATTAAGTCATAACATTCCCAAAACCCTGCTGTTTGTAGCTCACTGTGGTAATTTAGAAATAGAAAACACCATTACATAGTTTGTCCCCCAGAGAGCACTGAGTGTAATATTTAACTGCAAAATATCTTACTCGGTGCATGGCTTGGTCACAATTAATTAAAGAAGACATTAAAGGGCTTGTTATCAAAAAGATGTGTGTGTAAACGGAATAATTGGCTAATATATCCTGACCAGATTTCTCTGACATTTCAGTATCAGCTTCAAAACTCCAGCAATGGTTGCAGCTAAGGTTGAAGCAGTTGTTATTGCAGCCACTCCTTCTTCACTTTCTCTAGTTTCTAATAATGTGTTGCCCCATAACTACGCAGCGTCCACACGGCAGCGTGCGTTGAAGCTTGCCGGCGGGCGTGTCTGAACCTCGACCAACAACCAATCCACATGAATCTCCCGCCCCGGACACACACGCAGCGGTTTGATTGGCTAGAGCTTGTACTGGCATATGATTCGATTGGCTGACGCTTTCGTCGAAGCTTCAAAAGTTGAACATTGCTCAACAGTCTGTTCATGCTCACTGATGACAGTCTCTTCTTCTTTATCAGAAGAATACATTTTCCAGATGAGCTAGTTTAATGAAAACAACTAAATCAACCGATCATGGGCGACTGTGGCTGCGAGGGAGTATGGTCGTCTTGTGGGTTCGATCCCAGTCCGTGCAGTCAACGTGTCAATGTATCCTTGGGCAAGATACTTAACCCTGAGTTGCTCCTGAACGCATGGCCAATGGTGTGTCAATGTGAAAGAATGTTAGCTTGAGCAAATGGTACTGCTCTGCATGAATGAGGTGTGAAAGGGTGAATGACTTGTAAAGCGCTTTGAGGGGTCGGAAAGACAAAGACCTGTTAAAGCACTTTATAAGTACAGTCCATTTACCATTTATCATCCCAGTACATTACTTGTATACAGTCTCATTATGCAGGATACAGATATAAATCCATCAATCATTCACTCATTGTTATTGATGCGACACAACCTTTCTTATATCCTGAAGCTTCCCAAATTGTACTTAAACCTAAAACGAAATACCACTTAAGATGGCAGTGGGGAGTCCACAGATGGGGAGCAAAAAAAGGGTAGGTCAACAAGCGCTTGATAAATGACTCTTCATTCGCTCAGTAGGAGTGGAAACTGCTCCAGTTGTGGCTCCTAAACATCCAAGCTGAAGTGGTTTTAGAGTGGGTGGGTTTGAGGATCAGTGTTACTTTCCACAGAGCCACTTTACTCATTCTGAAAATCTGATGCCAATTGTTTTTTAATCGGTTTCCTCTTCAGGCCTGTTGAGTTGGTTAATTGTCAAATTCGCTGAAGTTGATAATCAGTTCCAGATGGTCCAACCCACATCACAATAAACTTTCTGAAGCATTTTTGAAATCTTTTATTGGATCCAAACGCATTTTTCTTTCTGCGGCATCCTGCCTCTCACACACTGTTGAGCACATTACAGGTAGTTGACAAAAAGCACAACAGGGAGCCTTGAAGCCACCGTTTCCTGCAGTCAGTCATTGAGGCGCTACAGTGGAGCAACTGGAAACCTTGATGGTGGATGATGAGTGTTTTCCATTCAATTACCCAACCCCTATTTTCTCAGTCAGCCAGAGATTCACCCCAGTGGTTTTCCAGTCAGCACTCTGCTTCCCAGCTGCTGCCTGCACTTTATCCCAGTTATCAGCTGAGAGGTGATGTTTGTCGCTACAGCCACCGCTTTTCTCAGCTCTACCCTTAGCTCTTTGTTTTGGTCTGGAAGAGTTGGTGTTTTGGTGCGTTCTCACAGATCTATGAGCATGATTTTTAAGCTAAAGTAGGCAGCTAATTTTGGGCATGATTAGCCGCGTTCACACCGAGTACTTTGCTATACTTAGTTCCCGGCACTTAGTGCACTTAATACCCCAGGGCACTAAATACAGATAGCGTTCACACTGGAAATAAGTCACTGGGGGACGTCACTTCTTCTTCTTCTTCTGCTTTGGGTTTACTGGCAGGCCGCAAACAACTTCACGGCGTATACTGCCGCCGGAAGTCCCCGGCCGGAAGTCCCCGGCCGGAAGTCCCCGGAGTTGGGGACTGGCTTCAGTAGAAGCTTCTACTGAAGCCTTCCGAGTAAACGGCCAGAACGCCGACACCTCCTCATCTCCACCGCTCCCATGTTTTATTTTGTGTTGTCATAAGTTAGTCTCTCTGCGTTTCTGCGCGGGGCTAATGCTAATGCTAATAATGCTAATGCGAGGATAATAAAATGGCGGCTCTACAAAACATTTCAGACTTTTACGGGGCGTGGTTTGCAATCGCTCAGCCAATCAGAACTGGGGTACTTTTTTTCCACAGGAAAGTGCCTGCTCTCAGCAGGCGCTAAAAATGGGGTGAAAAGTTCCCGGCACTTAGTTATTTTTTTGGTGTGAACGCAACATCAGGGGTACTAACGGAACTAAACGCGAAAAGTACGGGTGAAAAGTACTCGGTGTGAATGCGGCTAATGATCACATTGTACACTTCCTGCCAAGGAGCAAACAGAAATCTGACAAAGTTAGCGACTAGCTGGTGACCAGTAATAGATGCAGAAGTAAAGCATTTAGCCGCTAAAGTGACGATCTTTCCCTCAGGACTTGGTTGGGACCAAACCAAAGCCAAGCTAGAAGAGTGGATGTGTGACTTTAAGCAAACTGAAGCAAGATTTCAAATAATTACGTTGTTTTGTAACTGCTAAATGTGTAATTTGTCAACTGTGTCCTATAGCACGTGAGCTATATTAACATAAGTATGTGTTAATGATATAATGTTGTGCCACAAAGGCACAACAATCCTCAGTAAAGTATAGTACAAATTCAACGGTCTATGCCTAATTAAAAACAGAATAAATAATAAATCAAACTTTACTTTTAAAGGTCCCCTCATGTGCTTTTCCGGTTTTTCTGCATATAAACGGTCTGCAAAGTCACTAACCCTCAAAGTACACCCTGTAGTGAGTCAAACTCTAACACAGAAAAGACCTGTCTCTGAACAGGTCCCAGAACGCCTCGTTGGAGATTTTTATTTTTCCACTTTTTTCTTCCGGGGCAGGTTGACGTCACTAAGTCCAAATGGACCAATCCGCACACACACACACACTCACTCAGCCTGTGCCCCGCGGAGCTCCGCATGTGTTATTTTATTTAATGTGAAGTATCAGCCCACCATTAGTTCTATAATTCATAAATTACAAATTGCACTAGAGAAAACACTTCTTTCCGAGCCTATTGTCTGAACAGTATTAGTCCTGGTAAACGTTTATTTTTTAACAGTATTCCTGCTGTGAAGGCCGACTTGGCAAACTAAATATGTCATTGTTGCAGATTCCTGTTGTGACAATGACAACGTTGCAAGAACAAGTAATGGCCTGAACAAACTAAAGGCTTGAGGCGCGAGGTTATATATTTTTCCTAGTTATCCGAGAGCTTGAAGAAACCATATTTACAGCACACACATACTGTACTTGTTATATCCGTCAGAAAACAAATGTACACAGGGCTGAGGCCACTTGCTCACATGCATATGCACTGTGCATTATGGGCCCAGCCTGATTGAAAACTAATGGAGCAGAAATGTCCTTGAAAGTTAAAAGACGCCTGTGAAATTGCAAATGCAGAGCCAAAAAACTGCGGTCCGCTAAATTGCAGTATCCTTTCCGCATTTACCCTGTCAACATGTCATTTGTTGATTTGTCAAACATTCACACATGGGCGGTTTAGCCGTCCCCCGGTGGTCCACTGTATGCAAATTGTGCAGGGCTTTCCAGTGCATTCTGGGTGAGGAATATTGGAGACAGGTTTTGGTCAGGGGAAAAAAGCCTAAAGCTAGAGGAGAGGAAAAAACAACAGAATAATTTAGCCGGCAGCAAGGGGAAATGCAGAGTCCACAGAAAGCACTGCGTCAACAAAATAAAACGAGCAGTATTGAAAAACCAGACAATGGAGTGGTCAGAAAAGACTGGTTTGGACACAGAGGATGACTGAACGTTCCTCCTTTACATGGCTTATTGCCAGTTTATATTGTTATATAAAAAATAATGCTGCTTTTTATGTACTTTAATTTGAAATACAACACCTTAAACTTCAAGCATTAAGTGATAAGAGAAGATTTAGGGCGCCATGAAGTGTTTTTTTGTAAAGAACTATTCACTCATCTGTAAGGACGGTCAATAATCTCTTCGTGTCTCCTGCACTCCCAGACTCTTTTTTGTCTAACACACAAAGAAATGCAGATATTTTCAAAAAGAAAACATGTGTGTATTGATTGTTGCTGGCAGCACAAAAGAGCACTCAATACACTTTGGTGATGAAAGTTTTTGCAGAAATATTAAGGAGTTAGAAAAAAGGCATTCAAAAGATAACAAAAGATTCTTGTAACTTTAAATGTGTTGGCATTTACCTTTATAAGACACCGGCTTCTTATTTCTGTTTTGTGTCAAACTCAAAAAACACTTTAATAGGTTAGTTTAAATTGTGCGGCTGCAAACTGGTTCAACTCTGTAAAGTATGCATTATGTATCAAAAAAGGGGTCCTCAAAGACCACAAGGTTTCCTAAATTTAAGATTTGAAATATCTGACACTGTTGACAAAGATTCAAGTGGCACTTTTTTTTTATTACCTTATTTTCAGGTTTCACCAAATTTATTTTCTGGACATATTTTGTATGTTATCCCGAGAACCACTGCATACACTAGTATTGAGTAATACATTGATTTTACTGGACTGAAATATCAGCTGTTGCCCAAGTTGCGAGTCCAATATTGGCCATATTTTGCTCTACTTATCTCATACGATGTTGTTCCAACCTACTGACTGACAGAGGACAACTCGAGCGGATTTCTGGAGACTCAGTGGATATGTGACAACAGATTTATTTGTTACCTGCACAAGGGATTATGCTCTAAAATCTCAGGTATTAGTGGGTTTACCAGGGGGATTATGCATTGTACTTGATTCACGGAACTGATAATGCACAAGTGTGGAAGCAAGTGTACCCTTTATTAGAAAGGACCCTGCACTGAGAATAAGACAAGCAGCAGATGCATTAATCATCTCAGATATTCTCGGTGCTGTCAGAAGTGGGTGGTTTTCCCTCATGGCCAAGGGATATGTGACTGCAGAAAATATGTAACATTAGTCTATTGTTCTGCTATACAGAATATACTGAGACATTCTTCTTTCTGGGTCCTTTCGGTATGAGAAATGAAGCTCCGCACTGGGACTGAGTCTCATCTCCATTACCATGTTATCTTTTTATTTGGGGCCCCTCGCGTCTTATAGATTTTACATAAGGACTTAACAGAGCTACACGAGCCGGATTTGCATGAACATCTACATTACAGTCATTGTAACTCAAAAAGCTCAGTGTTCAATGTAAACACAGCAGATTTCCTTGTAGCTCGCTAATGTTACTGTAACTGTATATAAGCAAAAGTACTGTACACATAATACAACAGATAAATGATTTGGTTTTTACCAAAGTTAAGCCTGGCACCAAATAGCTTACAATATACCATACAATCATGAATCCAACAAACAATACCGCAAACATTCCTACAATAAAATAGCAATTTGATTAAAATTCATATTTATGGACCATATTCTTTAAACTTTTTTCTATTGGAAAAATTCATCAAATAATGGATGATTAACATATTTCGTTTTACATGTACTATTTAATCTTCTATTTGACCACCCTGCTGGACATGATATGTACCTTGTGTCAGTGTAGCTCCTGTATAAAGTAGATTGTATTTCATGAAATCATTTCTTAATGTGACATAGGGTCCGACTACTTTTATAACCATTACATTTCATTGGTTATTTGGTAGATTAACTAATTAATCTACCTGCTATTTCCTGGTTTTAATGAATTGTTTAGTCTATTTAATGCAGTGGTGGAAAGTAACTAAGTATGTTTACTCAAGTATTGTACTTAAGTACTTCGTTGACATATTTGTACTTTACTTAAGTATTTCCATTCCAAGACCTACCCTGCTACATTTCTGAGGCACATATTGTACTCTTGCACCAGAGTGTTGAACCTGTGCCAAACAGTTGTGTTTAACTGCAGCAGTCGGCTCTCTTGAGGTCAATACAAACATTAGCTTGTACTGCCTGTAGAGATAAATACAGCACTGCAGGCACTAAATACTGATGTTCAATGATGCTCTGAAACGGAAGTGGTTTTCCTCAGCGTGTGACGACGTGTTTCACTGTGATTAAAGGAAAATTCGGATATTTTTGTCGTATATACTGAGCTGTTTTTGATAGTTGAATGTTTGGTTAGCTAGCTAGCAAACTACATATTCCTCTGTAGTAATGACCAGGGTTGATCATATTAGGCCTTATTTGAGATGTAGTCAGTTACTGAATACAAATTACTTGACCATTTTTAAGTAGTAAGTAGTGGTAGGTAGTCGTTTTTGTAATTAGCAATATAATCCATTGGATTATCCAAAAACGATGTTAAAATCTGAATGCATCTGGACTGCTTTAAAATGAAAATATTGCATCCTATTAAAAAGATTAAATGCAGCCCCAAAAAAATATTAACATCACAAAAAAGTTTAATGCAAATAAGAGGCATTTTGCATATTTAACAGATTTAACAATGTATGGTTGAAACTACGGGATTTAAAACTGTTAACTGTGTTAAACTTTAGAGTCTCAGAGGCAGATGTGTTTTTACTTTCAGGACACTGATCTTTTCTTGGTGGTCAATAGATATCTGTTCATACTGGAGTAAGCGAGTGAGCCTGACCTCAATTGGCTTGGTCTGACTTTTGTTCATGGTGAAACTGCCTGTACCACTTAAGCGTGTGGTTGTTACTTCCACACAGTAAAATGAAGAAAGCATGTGATTTTGACAGATATATTCATTTCTCATTTAAATTCCTTTCAATGCCCTCTTTTACTTTCGTACAATTCAACCTTACAAAGTGGAAGTGTGACGGTAGATGATGTACGTTGTAGAAACAGAGTTATGTTATCTCTCTTTTAGTTAATTAAAGCTGTTATTTATGTCACATCCTGAATATGTGTTTCAGGCTCCGGCAGATTCCAAACTGTTATTTTTCACACAGTCTTTCAAGCAGGTGACACGTCCTGATGAAGCTACCTTACTTACCCTCTTCATCCATAATGCAAACAACTAATCCATGATCTTTCTTGTTTCTGTTTTGTTTTCTTTGCAGTTGGGGGAGGAAACCTTCAACCGTGCCAAGTTGTTGAACGTTGGCTACACAGAGGCTATGAAGGATGGGGAGTACGACTGCTTCATCTTCAGCGACGTGGACCTGATCCCGATGGACGACCGCAACCTTTACCACTGCTACGACCAGCCCAGGCACTTCGCCATCGCCATGGACAAGTTCGGCTTCAGGTGAGGGGACGGTTGCAGCTTGGCGTGCGTTTTTTAGTGCGGACCAGGGAGCGTTAGATTCATTTAAAGTTACTTTGTCGATCACAAATTGGGGAAATTGTTTGTTCACAGCAGCATGAAAACAAGGCATTGCACAGAAATTACAGAATAAAACAGTAAATATATACATTTTGACTTTAGATAATATACATACACAGTAAATCTCCACATATCAACAGTGAAATATATATATATATAGAGTATCTCTATGGAATACATGGTATCCAACCTTCTAGCGCAACCTATTTACTTGCTATTTACCTAAACAAGACATGGCACTCAGGAGCCTTTCAGTTCAGCCTATTTAATGGAATATACGGTACGGTATTTGTTAGTCTTAAAAAAAACATCAAGTAAAAAGTCCCACACACACACAGCTAATAAACACACACTACAGGGAATTGTAATGCTATAGTTGCAGATGGGTTCTGCATGTGTTCTCTATATAAGCTTGCACTTCTTTTTGAATATAAATATGTTTAATATTGAAATGCAGTTGTCTGTGTTCAACAAAAACAATTAGAGGTGGCATACAGCCTTATATCTCACAGACAATAGACAGAGCAGTATTTAATTTGACTAAATCTCATTATACTTTGAAATCCTTTTCTGAAGCCCAAATTAGCATGAAAATGCATCCTGGTTCACTGCTGCCAATGTTATCTCGTCATACTTCTGTAGTTCTAACAAGAGCCAATAATACGAAGCGTATCTAACAAGTCGAGACTACAGCCTGTGCAAAGACCCTTATTAGTGTTGAAAACTGTGTTCCAAATAATAGAGCTGCTAAACCAACCTGTTGCTGAGCGAACTACTGCAGCTAGAATCCATTATCTGTGTGTTTTCCATATTTTATACCAGCAAGGCACTGATCTCGTTTTATTGTGCCTCATTTATGAGAAATTCACAGACGAGAATCAGAAAACGTTATTGTAAGAACACGGAATAAGACATAATGTTTTAATGAGGGAACACTAGATTTACTCTGATGCTGTTTTTAAAGTCTGATATTGTATGTGAAATATTTGTACCTGTTCTTTGGGAAAAGACACATTTTCAGTAATCTTATTTAATTTAATACACACAGTAAAAGGATAATACGCACATTAGAGTTGAGACTATTAATTTATAACTATTAAAATAACTATTTTTCTAATCCATCAAGTAGTAGCTTAAAATGTTATCCAAGCGTCTCAGTTATTTAGATTTGACTGCTTTTCTTTGACTTATCTGATCCCAAACGAAATACTGTGTTTGTTTCAAGGCAAAGTCATCACCATTAAGAATGTGTGTGTTCATTTTCACCATGTTCTGATACTGTAAAGGCCAAACATCGAATAAATAAGTCTGAACAAAAAACAGCAATAGAAAATGAATTAATATAACTGGATTGCTAGAACAAACCATCTAGCAGATTGATCTTGTTGCATGAATGGTAATATGTAGAAGGTCAAGAGTTTCCCCATGAGAGCGCATTTTTAAAGGATGTTTTTTATCAAATTGCAGTGTAAGCAAAATAGCTTCAAAGTTTACTGCATCCTCACAGCACTGCATGGTAGCATCCTGTTTTAGTTTTGTTATTCTTTTTGCATAATAACAACACACCTGCCCTCAATTATCTAAAAGCACCAGAAGTGTTGATTAAGTGTATAACATGGCTAGTGAATGTGACCCATCCACTCCAAAAGCTGTCACCCACCAGAGTTATCCTGCTGAAAACTCCTCAGGAGCTGCTGATGAAGTGCTCAATAAGCTAATGCTATCTGGCAACCAATATAACACCAGGTGGTAAGCACGGTTATAGCTAACATTAGCAATGAATCGCAAACGGCGGCGGGGGGTTGTGTGTGTCTACAGAAGGTCCAGTTGTGATAGACACGGTTCGCCACTGTATTTGGACATTGTTCCAAAGGGCAAAAGTGGTCTGAGTCAATCTACCAACTTTATTTTAACATCTAGGAAGCTAGCGAACAATCAACACAAATAAGGTAGCCTATTACCTTTTCTAATTGACGATAACCTTTGGGCAAAGATGACATTTTATATTTTAGCTGAGTCATTTCAGGAAGATGACCTTAGCTACTGTCAAATGTAAAAGCACTATACGTGTTTTTTAGGCTGAAAATATTGCCAGTGAAAGTCAGGTCACATTAAGTGCCGTTCCATTACCTTAGCACCTCACAACACCTGGCTGCTCTCTCCGGAGAGAGGGTCACCTTGAAGTGCTTTCCACAAAAGCATTTCACAAATTATGCTCTTTAAGGATCTTGCACAGTGTATTATGTTTTATTATCATTATATTGTACAGAATTCTGTGGATGTTTAAACACTTGTTCCCTGGGTGAGCACATTATGAGTGTGCTACAGGCCATTTGCATATTTACGGAGGGCACATTTATGCTTGGCCGTGACCTTCTTCTGGCAACGTTAGCACTTTGTTCAGTGAATGGCATGTGTTCAAATGTTTTGGGAAGATTTAAAGAGAGGCAATATGTGAAATATGAAATTTGTAACAGGACACATGAAGCCATTAAGGAGAACAAGATGCCAAAAAACGTTTCTACCTGTTTAGGATACATATTAAAACGTGAATTGAGTGTTTGGTTAGTTTCAGATCTTCCATAAAAAAATAAAACTGATATAAAACTCGTAAAAAAAGCTGATTCCGGAAAAACAGTTTAAGTATTCTACTACTACTACTACTGTGTCAAAAACACATACACACGTGTACACACACACACACACACACACACACACACACACACACACACACCGCCCTCCCCATATTGTTGCTGGGAGAAGTTGTGCAGAAACATATGGTCTCATTACTTTCTTCTTGTCATCTTTCAACAGGGAGCCGTCATACTTTTGACAACACATATTCTCGATTTTATACACACATGTACACACACACAAACACACACACACACATATACTCACACACGCACAGAAGCACACATGAATCAGCCTCTGGTTAGACTTCAGGCGCTGTCATGACACTCGCAGCTGATGTCCGTTCCACTCCACTGGCCTCACGACTTTTGAGGAAAAAATAAAATGCCTGTCTGCCTTTTACACACACACACACACACACACACACACACACACACACA
>CALSBZ010000190.1:158133-173637 GCA_943591055.1 Gobionotothen gibberifrons
GAGTGTGTGTGTGTGTGTGTGTGTGTGTGTGTGTGTGTGTGTGTGTGTGTGTGTGTGTGTGTGTGTGTGTGTGTGTGTGTGTGTGTGTGTGTGTGTGTGTGTGTGTGTGTGTGTGTGTGTGTGTGTGTGTGTGTGTGTGTGTGTGTGTGTGTGTGTGTGTGTGTGTGTGTGTGTGTGTGTGTGTGTGTGCGCAATTACATGCCTAATGATGACAGATCAAGTGAGACCTCTAACTTTTTATTGGATGATAGCTGAAGTAGGTCATCAGATGCCGTAGATTTCCCTCGAGATGTTGTCTGCAATCGAACTGAGCTATTTAAACTGCTATGAAAAGTGAAGTGACGTGCAGAATCATAATTAAAATTCCACTTTTAAGACATTTACTTTTACAATTCAAATTAACTTGACTTGTTTACTAAAATATATATTGAAAATGTCACCCTTAGATAGACAATGGAAACACCAACGGACAATCCTCCACAGTCATTTTCTTTTGAATCAACAAGCAAATATGTCTTTGAAGCTTTTCCTTCTTGTATAGTTGTTTTTTACTGAAAGTGGGACCATGGGATATTACAGCTTTTGCTGAACAGTGCAGGATAGGGCAGTTACAGGATAATGGCTAATTGAATTTCCTTTCATTTTCCAAGAGTGTGTGGGGTTATTTGCTTTAATGATGTCAGTGGGGCATCCTGGTGGCGTAAGATTCCATCCATATAACCACTACAGTGTCCCTCTCCTGTATCTTCTCAGCTCTTCATTAGAAAACAAAAGTCTTTCAACTATGATACACTTATTTTTCGATTGAGTGTGACTAAAACTTTCCGAATATATCATTATCTCTGATTGTCCATCACAAAAAACATCCCTAATAGTGCTTTGAAATCATAGGGAACAAACACTCAGATGTGTCTATCCTTCTGTGTGTCTGGTTTCAGCCGTGGCCGAAACTCCAGTGGTGCAAAAACTGAAACACACAATGTGATATATTGAGTTTTAAGAAGACTGTGAATCTAATGCCAGTTATAATAGAAACAGGATTGACTCCACACTAACAATAAGGTTACCCTCAGTTCTCTCCACTTTCTATCCTTGTTTTTTATTACAAACTGAGGTCCTGAAAATCCCTAAGTCAATCTCATAATAAATTAATGGGAAAAAACAACAACATTGGCAGAAACAAGCGCATAAAGCTGAGCATGGAGGTTTTTTTGTTTTGTTTTACTCTTAGACTCACACACCCCCCTCCCACCATCCACCCTGGCTTTTCAGGGCTGGCTTGTTTATAAGCCTTTCACAGAGCAATCTGAAGGGAAATGCCCTTGAAAGTACACTTTGACAAGCTGTTGGAAGAGGACATTGTGTGGAAAGGGCTGTGTGTGGATGTAACTGAGGCTATACAAGCAAGCAGAATAGTCTCCTCTCAGACTGCCAGAAGATTGGGATGTGTGGAGACGGCTGGTGATGTCATCAAAATGCCCCATCGGACCTCAGGCTGCTGACCTGACCTGCTACAATCACGTCATAGTTTTAATGTGTCCAATACTACTGTCATTAATGCTAATTAGCCAATGCTAGCTTTCTTTCAAGTACTTTCTTTTGTGATCTGTCTGATGTTGAAAAGGCTTTAGCAATGAGAGCTGTAGTGGCGTGCAGAGGAGAGGACGGAGTCTCCAGCTGAGCGCGCTAACAGGCCGGCTCAGTCTCTCAGGACTCTTTGAAACAACTCGACCAGGGGAAGATACAGGGATAGAGAGATAAGAGTATAGCTATATATAACAGGGAGCCTGTGAAATCTGCCCATGTTGTTTTCTCTGGCTTTAAAAGGGAGCAAAGTTCACAGGTTTGAAACATGCAAGCAGTCTGGTGTCTAGTCGAAGAGTTCTTGAACGTGACACCAAATCTCCACTTGCTCTCTCTTTGAAAGCTGCTCTGGAGAAAAAGTCAACTCAATGACTAAATTGCTCTTTTACCTTCTTCTTCAGCTTCCCGTTCTCACCCTATGTTCCCTCTTCTCTGCCCCTCTAACTGCACATCCCTTTTTATATCTCTATCTCTTGCTTCACCCCCAGCTATTTCCCTTTTTGCTGGTTTTGATGCCACAGACCATGGCACGGCCACTGCCTGAAATGGCTCCTGCTAGATGAATGCCTCCCCGAGGGAACTTCCTGTCTGTGCTGCTCAGTGTGGCCTGAGCCCGTGGCGAAGAGGACATGTGCCACTTACACAATTGCCAGTGCCACTTTAACCCACTCCCACCACTGTCTAAAAACGTTGTTGGATATTAAAAAGAGAGAGGAGCAGAAAGGGGAAGGGGTTACTTGCAGCAGTCGCCTTGGGCAGAAACTGTACCTGTCCCAGGGGCTTCCATAGCAGACTTCAACACAAACACTCCGCACAAGGACTGCAAGTGTTTCTGGGAAGCCTTGACAATGTTGTTCGAGTCAGGATATTTCTGGCTTGACACGTAGAGGATGCTGAGTCTTTGATGAGTTAAATCGCATCTTCTGTTTGAGGAGGTCTCCACCCTCGGGTCATTTCAGAAAACACCGTGGAAAGTCTCAAATCCCTTGTTAGATCTTTCTTTCTCCTTTTCTTCTGGATGGCTTCGCTTGCCTCGCCATCAATCATATTATATTTTCATATTTCTATGTGTGTGTTTCTCTCTCCACTTCATTTATATATGTTTTTAAAGAGCTCTATTAGGCCCTTTTTTAAAGAGACAAATGCAAGACACGATGGAAAAACTAGGGCGGATCAATATAAGTTTCATTTCATTTCATTTCATTTCATATGTATTTGTCCTACTCATGGTGCGCATAACCAAATGTACAATAATTGCCAACAAAACATGTCTCTGTAAACACACCGTTGAGCGAAAAGGAGCAGGGAGAAGAATACAATCTTATATGACCTGCCCCTTTCTAAGAAAAACAAAATAAATACAAATAGATGGTCTGCCCTTCATAATAAAAAAAATGTTCACAGCCAAACATAACAGTACACCCTCATCTGAGTCCTACTGGAGAAGAAGGTGGAAAGCGGCGCCTAATAATAATAATAACAATAACAATAACATGAAATATTGAGTCACAAGTTCACAACTTATATATTTTGAATTAATTGAGGCTAATTGTGTTTTCTAACATTTGGTCACACTACATGTGTTACTGATGAATATCGACACTGAACAAAAGCTCTGTGGGATCTATTCCAATGGCTTGTAACCCAATGATCTGAAGTGTTTCCTTTGAATCTATTTCCTCCTGTAGTAGGGGCAAGATCTTTTTCGAGTTCAAAACCACTACTTACAACTCTGTCATCCTCTCATGCTCCCTCTTTGTCGGAAGAGGGCACAATAATGAGGGATGCACTAATAGAAACATCAAGTACAGCGAGGCAAGGGGAGGCTTGGAAAGGTGGAAGGTGCTCAGGAAGAAAATGAGAAACAAGTGCAGGGAGTGGAGAGGGAGAAAGAAGACAGAGGGAGGGAAAGGGTGAGAGGAATGAAGCATTGAGCTGCAGGTAGGGACCGGAAAAAGCGCCACAGTCAGCAGCTGCTGGGACAGGAAACCCACATGTTAGGAAGCGCTGCCAGAAACGGACCCAAAGTCATCATATTCAGCTTTTTCCTGCAGAAAATGAAGCCTACCTGTGAATATGTGTATAATGTGACTGTCAGTGAGTGGAAACCGCTGCAGATTCATATGGATCTTTGAAGGATCTAATTCTTGAAAGAACAGATTTGTTTTCCTTCCTATTCAAATATATTTGCCCTTGAAATATATATATTTTTTTCTTTACAGTGGTTTTCTTGAGCATTCAGATTGACTGATTAGTCATCCTTGCGCATGTCTCTGAAAAAAAGCAGATTTTCAGATATTATCTTTTATTTCAGTGTAATTGAACAACCCTTTTTTGTTAAAAGCACGCATCAGTCTGTGTATAGAGAAACAGACGACAGGCCATTTGAACGTGTATTGCTCTGTTTAGCACCCAGATGTGTTCCTGCTGAGATAGAGGTCTTCTCTCCTGCTCACACCCACACACCTTACTTTCTATTACTTTCTCTCTGCTGTGCATAGCTTCTTCACACACCACCACCGCCGTCATCATCACCACCACCCACTCCTCCTCCTCCTCCTCTTCTTTCTCTCCCATCTAATTGCTCAGACTTAGCTCCAATTCCTCCTCCACTCCATTGCTCTAATGCAATTAACTCCACTGGTGGGAATAAAAGAGGAGAGCTGGAGAAATTCCTGATTAATCCGATCCAGTAAGTCTATGGTGTGTGCGTGTGCAGTATTACAGCAGTTTGGACACTGGTCTGGATACACACACACACACACACACACACACACACACACACACACACACGCACACACACACACACACACACACACACACACACACATACACAATTCTCAGAATCAGGCGGCTAATGCAACTTGTCATGGTATATCCTATTAATGGTGAGATAGGAGGCTGAGGTTCTGGACAGCTGGCAGCTTTAATGAACAAGTTGCCTATTTTATTTAAGTAGACAATACGTTCAATACCAAGTCTTTGTGGAGCCTTTCAGAACAAAATAGCCTTATCGTATATAAGCCTTAAAGATATCGCCCTGCAGCAGAAGTATGAAATGTTTGGTTTGCAATATCAATTGGACACCTATCTTATACAGTGTAAACACTGACCTTTAAAGAGAGGACTTACATCTTCTATCTGTTTTAAAGAGGTAATCGCTGGATTGAATTACATTGAAAGGCTTTTGCCTAAATTATAACACTTTCACTTTCTTTCAGTCTTCACAGAAAGATGCATTAGGGATGGGTAAATGAGCATTATCTTTAAAATCCAGCATCCACCATAATTATGGTCCCATTCAGCGTAGAATGTGTTTGCCTGATATGTATAAATAGATATAAATATATATATATATAGGCAAGTAGCATGGATCTGTTATCCTGACCAAGAAAATCTGGGTAGTTAACTTCTGTCTAAATGTTATTTTACCCTACTGCTCCAAGTGGTATTGACTTGATTCTCAAAAAAACAGTTTTGCTTGAGGGTACCCCAAAGTAACACATTTCACAGCAGCCACCCACCCGCTGTGTTTCAGTGGAGGTGGCTGTCTTATGTGTCGGCTCGGGATTATATACATCACACTGGGGAACACTAAAGCTTTCCATCCTGCAGCTCCGCTGTATCCTCAGTGTCCCGTCTCTTACATAATGTTCACACTGCGATGTCACGCCACGTTACTGCCTGTCAGAGGAGGGGGAAATAATGACTGCACTGATGTGTTGTTGGGAGTGTGTGTAAGCAAGTGTGTGTTGGTGCTCCAGCTACATTTTAGCTTTGGTCAAGGACAACATTCTTTGCTGTCTACAGGAATAAAGAGAAGCCAGTTGATTGGTTACTTCACAGCTCATTACAACACACATGTGCATAGACAAACGCACACCCTCAAAGCACACCTACAAGGTCACAGCCAAAGTGGAAGTTTCTTTTAGACAGTTTTCGTCTGGTTTCAAAGTGTCCCTCTGAAACCTTATTAGACCTAAAACCCTGAGCTTCATTTATCAAACAATATGTGAGTGTATTAGAGCATGTGAATGTGTGGAATAATAACAGCTTTTTTGTGCGTGTGTTTCTTTTTGCGTACAAGAAACTTGGACTTGCCTGTAATCATCATGCAAAGTGTCGTATTGACACATGACGAGATGGAGAGCCAGCCCACCCTCAGGGAGGGTTTAATGAGACTTTCAAAATGCACTTTTTGAATGCAGGCAGAGATGCAGTAGTAAGGATACAGATGTTGTAGAAGCTCTGATTATGTTTTACATAAGCAAACACACTTTGATCAAGATATGTTTGAGAAGACTGAAAACTGCTTCCATTTCCTCTGAAGATTATTTCATTAAACACCAATATTTGACAACACTGGGATGCTTAAAGTGTTACAATCTAGATGGTAAGGGAAACTTCTGTAGCAATGGAGAGTCAGGACTCAGAGAGACACGATGGTTTATTTAGGAGTATCGGCCGGAGAACTCACATCACAAGTCACAGGAGCCAGAGGTTCTGACTTCACGGTAGAGTTGCCACGTCAATTCTGAAGCGCCTCTCTCTTGCTAGACCTTTTAACTGGTTCACAGAGAGTAAACATAGTTGAGGAGATAACCTAAACATCTGGGAACACTGAATCAAAAGGAGATAGCCTAAACATCTGGGAACACTGAATCACTTGTCTGACCCTTATGGCCTCGAAGATTACACACCTCGGAGTCCACAAACACCGAGAAAGTGTTCCAGCGTTCTCACAAACATAAACCATTTGTGACCAAGAGTTGACCAACAACATATAGATGAAGCAGCCCATTCCTTAAGGGAGATAACAGACGTAAGGGTTGGTCATGAACGTCAAAGGGCAAAAAGGTTTGATATCTAGTCCAGGAGAATTATTCCCTAACATAGATGACCATCCCTTCAGAAGCTTGAGCTTTTCAAATACTAAAATGTGGTCCCACAGACTTGAAAGTGCTTTAATCCTTTCACTACACAGATTATTGATTCATTAATGCGCACATTTGATCTTCCAGTTAAAACAAACAAGTTCGAAAAGGTGTGTTTTGGCTCAGAACTTCAAATAAAGTCAATGCATGACAGCTTATTGCAGACAACCACAACACATGCACAAAAGTGGATACTTAACCGTCACAGGCGACCAAATTAAATGTAATGTAGGACTTCATTTGCAGGTCTTTCTCTTGTGATGCAGTATTTCTACGCAGTGGAAGCTCCTTTTCTGATGATCTAAATCCTACTTCTTACACCACAGCAAGAGTCTCATCGAAAGTCAAAACACAGCAAACTTCAAATGGTTCAAACTAAGCAAAGAAGATTGCTGATGTGCTCAAAGTAGCTTTAACTAAATGTGTTATTTTGAGTTCATACTGAATCTGATGAAGACGGACGGATTCACATTTCTAGCTGATATCACCAGAGTCAAGCCTCACACTCTGCAGGGCAACGGCACAAAAAAGATTATTATAAAGATGCAGAACTGTGCATAATGCATAACTAAGCTCACTGCACTAAAAAGCTGAGGAAGAGAAGGAGAGGGCTGGCTAGCTCACTCTCACTCTGGCTCACATTATTTGCACCATAATAAATCTCTAAATTATGCAAATGCATGCTTGCTTTCATGTGCACGCGCAGACACACCGACAAAAGGCAGCCTTCTATGCATGTGTCAAGTCAGCGAAGTCACTGGAACATGAGAGAGGGAGGGAAGATGTGTTATTTAGTTTTCCAATGCATTTATTTATGGGAGGGTTGTTTTTATGCAGTTTTGGTTTTGCCTCTTATGGGTTGATGTGCTTTTGATAGCACATGGCTACATTCTGGATTATTTACATTTCACTGGTTTGTATAGCAGAAGAGAAGAGGGATAGAAGGAGGAGGATGAAGAGGTGGAGGAAGGTTAAAAGAAAAAAGCTTTGACTAGAAGGAGAGAGATAGAAAGAACAGGAGAGGATGAAGAAGCAAACAAATAAGCTGAAAATGAGGATGTTTGTAAGAAAAGACATACAGTGCTGAGAAATATTTAAATAGTGTTCAATGTTTTCTAATAATTCAACCAAACGAAAAAAAATGCAAAAATCATGTTGGTGAACACGAATCAATAGATTAAATTAATTTCATGACTATAACACAAAATGCCGTGAGACTGGGTTACTTGGGCTAAACATAAAGCAAGGGGAAAGCCTTGCTCTCTCAAAAGTAAAACAGTTCTAAAGCTAAGTGATTGTATAAATAGCATAACATTTTGCAAAATAGATTTACATGAGAAGATTGACACAAAGTTCATGTTTTGTACAATATGTTGTAGCTAGTGCTAGCTGTCTGTTAGCGCAGTGTAGCAAAAAGTCTTGAAGCTAACTTGCTACAATAGCTTCTGTACAAATTTCAAAAACATGTCGACCAACACCTCTGAAGCTCAAATTCAGATTACTATCCTGAGAAGGGCAATTGAGCTTACACGGTCCATTACTTGTATCCTCACTTTTGAACCATGCTACTGCTAATAAATGCTAAATCTTTGACCTTCTATTAGCCTAAAATACCAGCTGCTATTACCTTCAGGACGCTTAAACATTTGCCCAAAAAAAAGAGAGAAGTGGAGATAGGAGAGGAAATGAAAGAAGAGAATATAAAGAAATTATGAAAAGACAGACAGAGACAGATAGAAAAGGTGGTGGTAAATAAGTCAAAAAAGGAGAAGTGATAAGATGGCTGAAGAGGGAGGAAGCGAGGCGTTTTTAAACAAGAGGAGGCATTGTCAGTGTTGAATAGACGGGCAGTTGTTGAGGAGCAATATCAGGCATGGATGCTTTTTCAGACAGAGAGATTACCAAACGAATCAGAGCATTGCAACAAATACAAATTCTGTACACACATGCACTCTCCTTTATATCATTGCAGGTATGAATGCCTCTGTTAACCCCTGGGTTTAGCTCAGGCTTTACGTGGAACAGATCTGTTGTTTAAGCCCATACTCCATTTGTTGTAGCATTAGATATAAATCTCTGTGCAGATTTGCCCTTGTATTGCATCTTAGTGGTAGTACAACTTTGCAGCTGTTCTCTGAGTTGTGATGTTATGCTTTGTTTGAACTGAAACACACTGCAAATCCTCGTCTTACTCCCCAGCTGGTGTCCGCCTCTGAAATTGAGCAATGTGTTTCTTTATGAGTCTCTGATCATAGTTCTTTCTCCCTTTTTATTTTATTTGTTTGTTTCTTTGTGCATTTGTATGAAGTATTGTTTATAGTTGTTCTTTTTTTGGTGGCATTTGGGATATGCACTCTTTAGGGCAATTACAATCATAAGAAGGAATGCAATATTGCTAACCATTAGCAGCTGCAGGAAAATACATATTCTTTGGTGTTATTAAGTAGTGACATCCGTGCACGTATAAAAACGCAGATTTAGATTTAAAGCCTTAAAGGTGGGGTAGGTAAGTTTGAGAAACCGGCTCGAGATACACTTTCTGTTATATTCCATGGAATGCTCTTAACATCCCGATAGCAATGAATATCTGAAGTGCTTTGACAAGAAATCCATTACAAAATGTCATCTGTGGAAGCCGTAGTGCTGTAAAAAGCACGACCAATCATCTGAGCTGGCCCGGCTAAAATAACTGGATGGCCTACCTGCCTGTCAGCCTTCCATCTGTGCACAAACTTATCTCGTGCCCTCATTGGTCATGTGCGTGTTCGTGTGTGTTGGAGGAGGGGCTCTGTAAGGAAGTGGCAGATTTTCTCCGGTTGTGTATTTTTTTATTCTAGCGCACTCGAGCCGGTTTCTCTACCCCACCTTTAAAGGAAACACCTTCAGAATCCAGCCATGATTTGCAGCTTTTTTCATGTGTTGGACTACTGGTTGGATAACAGAAGCTATTTAAAGACATCATATTGGGCTTTTTATTTTTGTAACAGTCAATTATGTCTTGAATTTGTCTGTTTTCTGATCACCAAAGGATTTATAAATGAATACAAAGATTATTGCCATATGAATTGCTAATGAAAATAAATGATTGTTGCCGTCCTATCACTTGCCCTATCATGATGGCCTTTTTTCTCTGTTTTCTGACAATAAATAATACATTTACTTGAAAAACAGACATATTTATAATGAAATAAATAGCTTCAGACCTACTTATTTCCTCATGAAACATAAAGGTGGTATCCCTCTCCTCTTCCTATTTCTTTTATTCTGACTCTATTTCTCATCCCTCTCGTTGTCTCTTTAATTGGGTTCATTTCCCTGTTTCCCTAAACAGATGTTGTATCTGTGTGTGTTGCAGGATCACTCTGAATGGGATGAAGGTGTCCAGGCCAGACGTTCGCATCGGCCGCTACAGAATGATTAAACACGAGAGAGACAAACACAACGAGCCGAACCCACAGAGGTACTGCATCATTGTCCAAACTCTTTCTGGGGCATTAGGATCGATCGCGCTGCTCAAAGCTACACAGTTCAGATGTTTCTTTCCAAATATTTCATCGCCATGTGAGAGAATTATCATTACGTTGCGCGGCAAAGGGCACGCTATCAATAACACGCATTTATAATTAGAGATAGCTAGATACATATTCCCGAAACATGAGAAACACAGGCAATATATGACCAGATATAAAACAGGTTCGTAAATATTTCTCGGTTCTTTCTCAACATTATCTGCTTCTATTCTGTCCAATGTTGCTAAAATCACATGTTAAATACATTTTAAAACCTCTAAGATGATTATATGGGAAGCCTTCCCCTTGTTATAGCAATTTCAATGCTCACTTTGTGCTCATTCACAGTTCACACCTGAGAGCTACGCAATGTTAGTCCATCGCTCCTGCTATTATTCACTGAGCAGCTCCTAAGGGAAAACGTCACACTTAACAATAATAGAATTAAATATACAATACTTATGCTCAGGGGAGGGGGAATTAAATCTAATCTAATTTGACTCAATGATTCAGTAAAATGTTATGTATGTGTCCATTGTTTCAGTGTCTTCTACACACTGGTAAGAATACTGGTTTTGAAAATAAAGAATCTTTTATGAATATTTGTATTTTAGTATATTGAGTCAGAAATACTATTTTGAACTACATCACCCAAGGTTTCTTGAATCCCCCACCCCTTTGAAAAACATGAAATGGTAGCTTCTGCCCTAAATGTATGCTGTAAAACTAATTCCATCACTACTGCTGCTATTGAATCAACCAAGACAAATGTAAATTAGAGCATAAAGCTCAAAGAAAAAGTGATGAAACTGGAACAATAAGTCAGGTATTGTTTCTATTTGATTAGTTTCAGATCACCCTACAGCATTTTTCCTCTGCATGATAAAAACATTTCACTCATAGCAGGATGCTAAAAGATTAATGCATGAGGCTTTTTAAATGCATGAAGACATGGACGTGTTAAATAAATGAAATATACATGCATTTTAAAGATGCACTTGTAATTTCCTTTATTCACAGCATTTATAAAAATGGCCCTTCTACTAAAATGCAAGGGTGCCAGCAGGGTCGTAACAATATCAACACTAGGCTGCGCCTGCTGCGATGTCATTAGATGTTGGCTGCAGATAAGGAGGGGGCTTTAATATGCAAGAAGTATCAGATGACTGAGCAAAATGTAAATAAAACTAGTTTGGCCTTTCCGGTAGAGATGAAAAAAGGAAATGTAAAAAGGACAAAACTATTTTCAATAAACCAAAAATGGCTTTCCACAGATGCAGCCCAGAGGCTTTTGTGTCGCTCTTTTGGCTACATGCATTTAAATTGCTTTTTGAACAAACGTGAACAAATGCTTCTCCTATAAATGTGTTATTTTATGGTTTGATGAATGAGATGCAATATGCAGAGATGAGCCCTTCTAGACACATTAATCACCAGGAGTATAGCACCTCACATTAAGCTGCTTAAACGTGGATTATCACAGTTCATTCTCCTCTAAGAGCCCAGTTTTTATGCCTCGATGGACCAGGCAACGATGCCTCTCAACACAGAAATCGATATCCGCTCCAGCAGAAAGACGATATAGTGATCTCTGTTCCCTCCTTCAATATGGTTTTCGTTTGATCTCATGTGACATTATTATTACATCACAGCATTTTGAACGTCAGTATTCACAGTTGACTTCAAGTGTAGCTGCGGCTCCTAAATTGTTTTATAAGAAGATTAAAAATGAGTCGTGTGAGAGAGCAGCGTCAGCCAAAGAAATTATGACATTTTCTATTTAGATTTTGCATACAGCCGCTAAACACGTGTTGCTTGAGTCTCTTATATATGTGTGAGAACTGTATTCCCAACTATTTCCATTTTGGAAACTTCTTGAAACCTTGATTTTATTTAGAAATTAAAACTTAGTACTTTGGTATCAATTTACTGAAGCAATCATATCATACATGAAAGCTTAGCATAACTGTGTTTATTGCAGCTGTCTATGAATTCTTGTAAAGGCACTTGTATTCATTACAAAGTCAGTGTAATTAATGTCAGAGTTGACTCTTAAAACACATTGTTCAGCCATAAAATTATGCTTTCAAGTTTGATCCATGACATTATGATTACTGATGTAAGAAATGAAAGCTTTAATAGGAACGGATTCTGTAAGAAACAGCCAGCGACTTATTTATCTCAAAAGATGATGAAACAAGAAGTGTTCGGTTGCTAAGAAGCAGAGAAGTGTTGCTCACATCCTGGCCTTACATGCATACCTTTTACTGACTGCACTTTGATGTTATCACTTATTATGTTCCCTTTGCTATGCTAACATATACAGGTAAAATCCCCAACATTACACACGGCGTAGGAGGAAGGACAATTAGACACTGAGTATTTCAAATATGGCTGGAAATAACATTGGTTGAGATGTTTGAAGGGAAAGAGCCCTGCTCACCTCCTGGTCTTACATTTATAAACCGTTTTAGCGATTTTCTAACACCTACTTTTCAAATCACCTGCAGTCTGCCCTTTTCCGTGCTAAGCGATAAAGATACAAATCCACCCTCTTATACACGGGGCGTGCAAATTAACCAGAACATGTGTTTACCTGCAAAAAGCTACTGCCAAAACTAAAGATATGTCAGACATCCATCTAGAAGTAGTTAAACTTTAAAACAAAAAATCTATAGTCTACTGTTCAATGGCGCAATAACTCATGTGTCTTAAATAACCAGGCCTGTGTAATATGTCATCCATCATTGTTTTGTGTGTGTTGGAGAGAGAGATAGGAGCCGGCTATATCTGGACTTGTCTATTTTCCTGTGTCAAAAACCAATTTATCCGCCACTAGACAGAAACAAAGTGTGTGTTTGTCTGCGTAATACTCGATTTCTGTTTCCCTCTGAGGTCGCTCTGCTCTCCCTCTTTTGTGTGCATTAGACCTCCTAAATAAAAGGTGGCATCAACAGGGACGCTATTTATTTGAAGCTGATCCATTATTCATAACCGTAGCAAGAGGGCAGAAAATATCTGCCTATTAGTCGGCTCAAGCGGCTTTTTCAAAAGATGCCCTTACGGACACTCATTATAGTGTCTTAGAAATGTTGGTTTAAAGGATTTTATTTTTAAAATAAGTGGTATTTTGACTTCTGAGCTTGGCGGGTCAGAATAATCGGGAGCTTGTGAGGAAGATTGGCTGCATCGTGGCTCTATCAAGGTGGTGTGGGTTGAGGAAATTCTCTATTCTCATTTCATTCAGCACTTTTTAACATCATGAGGAAGGTTTTGCCATTTCTGTCGGTAGAGTCTTTGAGGGCTTTTTTATTTCTCTGATGGACATCATTTACATTATTTGATATTCTGTGTGATTGAAAACATTAGGTAGATTTGTCAGTAGTGATGGGAGTTATGGCTCTTTGAAGGGAGCCGGATCTTGTGGCTCCGTTCCTTTCAAAGAGCCGTTCAAAAGAGACGTTTTTTTAAAGGGGGCGGGGTTACTAGGTTTATCTGCAAAATAATCACCAGGATAATGATTGACTGTATTGCCAGACCTAATGTCAATAATCGGCATTGTAAACATGACACAAGGTGGCGCCATATCCATGTCATTCATGTCAGTGAATGCACTTTGAATTTACCCTCTGTATGTGTTAAGTAAATAAAGTTGCCTTGCCTTGAATGAAATTCATGCAACTCTTAATATTAGATACTGTGTGTGGCGATGGAGATTATTAGTTGACCCTGCTTTAAAGGATATGTTGCCTTTACAAATGGTGCTCTTTATCACTGCCTAGGTTTTGGTTGAAGTGCATCCAAATGCTGCTGCGTTTTCGCGTTTGGCTAATTTTCCATCCGAAAAACACGTCGTCTACCTGTCCTGTACCACTTGTTATGACTTCTCTCTCTCGCGCGTATTCCGTTAAAACCAACCCCATCTCACTCCTCGTGCTGAAACCTACCAGTCAGAGTAGGGGCGGGTCTTCACAGAATACGTTTGGGGAACAAAATCAAGCTTTTTAAAGGCGAGTGGATTTTGGCAGGCAGTGAGTGCGGACCAACAATTGAATGATAACAAGAACGGCTCTCACCGAGTACGACTCAGTTCCCCTCGTTCGTACCAAAGAGCCGTTCAAAAGATTTGGCTCGTTCGCGACCGACACATCACTAGTTGTCAGTAACCAGGGTAGCCCTCTGATAAGTTAGTACGGTATCACTCTTTAGGAGCTTCACTGTCACATGTTCATGCTAATATAAACACAATGACTATGCTAACATGCTGATTAGCCGTTTAGTACTTTTTGCTGATAGCACTAAACATTACAGCTGAGGGTGATGAAGTATCGGCACATTGAGCTATTGACCTGATGATGATGCTAAGGGAAAATGTGATTGGATCACAGAAGTATGAATAATTCACCCTGAGGTGGTCTGTACCAAATGTCATGTAAACAGACTGATCAACTGACATTGCCATACGACATTGTGGCACCAGCAAGGAGAAAAAAAGACAGATCCTCATTTTGAAGTTGGTGGTTGATATAAAGTTAAGTAGTATAAAGAAAGGATGTTAAGATATCTTCCAGAAATGTTTTTAATGTCTCACTCCCTTCCTTGAGGAACTCCAGATACAGGTCAGAGATTAACCAGATCACTTTATAGAACGTTTGTGTGTTTTTGGACTACTCTAAGATTAGGCGATGAAGAACTTGCCAACAGACATGACTTCAGGTTTACTTTAATCAACATTGCCGTTTATGACTAACTTCCATTGAACGATACGGTGCCGAGGCCGTTTAATGTTCACATATTCTGAATATTAGGAATGAGTGTGAACCTGAAATCCCTCATCTAAAGCAGCAACAGTGTCTTTGAGAAATAGCTTTTTTTTAACTGTTTACTTCTCAGGCTGTACACACGTTGGCCTGTCACTCGATAACACAGATAAACTGCTTCTCTTTCCACTCTCTGTCTTCAGGTGCATGGTTGCCTTTCTGTTTGGATTCAGATTAATGATTGAGCCTTTTAGGAGAGCTTATCGGGAGCACACGTGTAATGTTGAGTTTACCAAGGGAGGCGTTGTCTCGACTGTTTGATGAATGTTACTAGATCATAGCACAGCATACACACATCCACATGCACATATATATATGTATATTTAAATACACATTCACTCAAAATGCACACACTCTCACAAAGGAGTCCATTCTCACAGCACTTTCGTTGAGAGGCTGGTTAGGCATAGCAATGAGATATTGGGACAGCGTAAGTAAGAAAGAGGCACATTCATCACCAGCCACGGGTATCAGTTTGCACACACACACACACACACACACACACTTTTTGTCTAGAAAACGGCACTTCATGCATTGCAAATGAATTGGCCGCTCGGTAACTTAGTTCAATATTCTATTCATATGTTATCCTCCTGGGAGAGTGCAGATACAGGGCGAGTGTGTGGGCGTGTGTCTGGCTTCTGTAATATTGTATTT
>CALSBZ010000190.1:173647-207858 GCA_943591055.1 Gobionotothen gibberifrons
CTCATTCAGAATCCATTCCAGGAATAGTTGAATGTTTTGGGAAATACTAACATCAGATAGCTTTAATATACTTATGAAGTACTACAAGAAGCCAGTTAGCTTAGCTTAGGATAAAGACGGGAAACAAGTGGATAGCGCTGGTCTGGTTACAAAATCCACTTTCAAGCACATCTAAAGCACATACATTAACATATTATATCTCATTTTAGCTCTTAAGGTTGCTTTGTCAGTAGTTCACATGTTACCATTGGAAAAAAGGGGGTGGAGCGCCAAGATTGGTCCATAACAAAAAGGTGAATAACTTCAATCCGCAATCACATATCATAGGCTAACTGTTTGTCATAGGCTATGTGGGAGGCATAATTGCAATTATAGAGAGGCGAAGTCCCTCCCCTTCCGGTTGAGCTCCATGGGACCTTATTTTGCAAAAGTTATGCATTGAAGTCAATGGAGAGAGAAAGATTATCTTTCGATCCCGTTTGAATTGTGCCACGAATTACACATATGATATTTGTCAATTTAAAAGATAATTTTACAAGTCAAAAAAATAAGAATATGTCGTAAAACTGTGAAGTAACACTTTTCTTTGTGTGAAACCGCTCAATGAATTACATCTCCCGTCTCGCACCACACACCAAGACGGCCGTCACGTTGGCACATTTCACTTCTTTCTTTCAGAATGAGGCGAAAAGTATTAAAAGAGGTGAAAATCACTCCAAGTCTGGGCATGTTGAGAGCTGTACATACACACAAGGGGAGTTTGTCGGTTCCGTAAGAGCCAGCATGCGGGACCGGGATTCTGGGATTTGTAGTCTTTCTAGTTGCGTATTTTTCATAGTCTTATATTTCAACAGTTTTACGACAAACTGTGACTTTTTTTACATGGAAATTATTATTTAAGATTGACAAATATCATATTTGTAATATCATGGCACAATTCAAACAGGATTGAAAGATAATGTTTCTCTCTCCATTGACTTCAATGCAAACTTTTTGCGAAATAAGGTCCCATGAGTCCCACCGGAAGGGGAGGGACTTCGCCTCTCTATTCTTCACTGTGATTGAGTTAAAGATGATGTTTTTAAGGACACATTTTATTGGGATTGATTTTAGTTTCTCATAATTACTGAGCTGTGTCTTCTTCATTATCATGATATATTCTGAACAGAGCTTCTAGAAGTCCTTCTCTGTGAAAGACCCCTGAATTTGAGGAGAACATCAGTTTACTAGTTGTTATGTTTGCGTGATTATTCATAATGGATAGAAAGACATATTTTGGAGGAAGGTTAGCTTGTCTGTTTTCTCTTATGATCCTAATTTTCATATTTAAAAAAAGTTTGTATTGCTCAAATTGTGTCAAAATTAAATGATGAAGAAAAGAAAAAACAGACAGAGCCAGGCCAGCTGTTTCCCCCTTTATGTTTGCTAAGTTAAGCTAACCAGCTGCTCATGGTAGCATAATGACATACAGATGTGATGATCGATCTTCGTCTCTCTGAAGGACATTACACATTTTAGGAGGACACACTTTTTCTCCATAAATGTGTCCTCCCTAAAATGTGTAATTATTCCTTTGATACATTATTCTACAACAAGGTCAGGTGAGCCAGCTCAGAATAAACTACACCACACCAGAAAAAAGCTAAAATAGCTGCAATGACGAGCTGTCGTTGAGAACTTAAACCAGATTTGTTTTCCTGTGAGACCCTCAGTGGAATTGAAATAGAGCTTTACTTAGCCCAGTTAGCACTCTGTCTGAAAACCAGGCTAATGAATATGTAGGGGGGAATGTCTTTGTCTCGCCCTCTAACTCTCTGAAATAAAAGTAAGATAAATGAGACCAAAAGGTTTGAAACGATAGTAGCCTACAGACTGAGTAGATGCATTTGATATCCTCTTTAGGGATTATTTTACAGCTGATAATCTCCGCTTTCTGATAGATTCATCTAAAGATTTCTCTGTTCTCATTCCCTTTATTTTTAATATCAGTGTATCTGCTCCCTCCATCTGTCACTCGCTTTCTCAGAGATAAATCTATCTACCCTCCATTTCTCTCCCCTGCCATCTAGCTCTGATTTCACGTTAAACCGCTTTCTTTCCCTCCCCTCCTTCCTTCCTTTACTTGCACTCTTTCTCTTAACCGTATTCCCTTTTTGAAAGAACTGGCAAGCTTTAGACCACGTTGTTCTATTTATTTTTTGATTGTAGTCAATTGTTCAAGGGAAAGATGCTTGACAAAAAAATGTCCTGCCACTATTCATGCCAATAAAGCTCTTTTTGATTGGATTTCCGAGAGGGGAAAGTGATGCAGAGGGAGGAGAGAGAACTTCACTAGTCAGTTCTGACAAGGCTCTGTTGAGTCAGTGGTCCATGTCGGGCTGAAGTGTCAACTCCAGTTGTTAGTCCAACCATATCATTAGGAAAACGCCTTTTTTTTTAGCATCAGTCACGGCTGTCATTTAAAGAGTCGATGTGCGAGGCGGGGCGTTTGCACATATCAGCTATTTCTCTGTTCACACACAAAGAAAGTGGCATTTTAAAGATGAGAGTGTTGTAAACATGCAGTTAGACGCATGCACTCTGTGGCCTCATTCCCATCATGACTGGTCGACAGGAGAGTTAGTGTTGTGAATCTGTTTTAATGTCAGAGGTTGCATCATGAGCTGAAGCGGAGACAGTCTGACAAACTGTGTGAATTATGTTCTCATCTTGTATTCTCAAATCAAAGCAAAATGTAATGTAAGAGCAGATTCGTACTGTAACTGCTGAATCACAGCCAATGGAAAATAGATATTCACGCATAATTCAAACAAACCGAGGCGGATGTGATGGATCATTCTGTTCACTGAGTCACTGTGCAGCGCTATAGCACCACCTGTTGGTCAAGATCTATATAGTAATCAAAGCTGCATGTGTACTTCAATTAAAAACAACCCCAGGGAACTATTTCTTCTCTTGCTTTCAAGTTATTGCACACCTACAATTATGTAGAAGTAGAACAAATAGTTTGTTCTAGTCAGGGGTAATTATTATTGTAGAAATAATGCTTTAAAAATAGTTTAGGATTCATTTGACAGTTGTAGTTTAATTACTTAATTATGACCTTTTTACTCCCTATATGTATCGACCTTATTTCAAGTTTTGGGTTGTGTTTATTCATTTTGCCCTTTGGATCTACTATACTAAATGAGATGTATCCTGTCTTTCTGCACCAGTGTTTCTCAAACCTTTTCATACCAAGGACCACTGAACCAATAAAAAAACACTCGCGGACCACCTAACTCCACAAATATCAAAAAACACATAGGTTTTCTAGAACAGATTACAAATCGCCTGAAAATGGTACAAACAAGTGGCAACATGTGTGAGGAAGGTGTTGCGCTGGGCTATATCATGCAATCGAAAGTGAAACTTAACCTCGCTCCATTGCGGAGATATTCCCGCGAGAGTGCGGAAAACTGAAAAGTATTTATTTATTTAAAATGTGAAATGTACCAATATACTCACGGACCACTAGGGGGCGCTCACGGACCACACTTTGAGAGGAACTGGTCTGCACGATAAAGTTGATGTGCTTTATTTCTCTTTTTCACCTCTCTCTTCCTTTTTCCTCTCTTTGTCTTCCACCCTCCAGGTTTAATAAAATCCAGAACACGAAGAACACGATGAAGAAGGACGGGATCAGCTCTCTGACCTACAGAGTGATTCAGTTCAAGAGGTACGCTCTGTACACAAATATCTCTGTGGAGATCGGCAAACCACCGCCCCGGCCTATAAAGGGCTAGAGAGCGACAGACGAAGGGAGGAAGTCGACATGCTTTGCCAGGATGGAAAAAGATGAGCAGAAGAGGGAAATCAGGAGATCACATATCCTAGACATCTGGAAAGATGCAGGAGTTAAAGGAGACAGGGGCAAGTCCCAAGCACATGATGATCTCTTTCTCCCTCTTTACTTTTTTTGTTTGTAATTTGAGTTTGCCATTTCTGTAACAAGGACCCAGGCTCTTTCTAACTGTTTTAAGCAGCCACTGGCTTCACAGCTCCTACCTTTGCCAATCAGTGACTTCAGGATTGAAAGAGTGTGGAGCAAAGCTTGAATATCAGTGGCCGACCAAAGGTTGGCTTCAAACTTGGAAGCCGATACTTGGAGTCTTTCATTTACCAATCTTCTGAAAACTGGAGGTCGTCCAGTGGCATATCGACAGAGGATATTGAATTTTTCTGGGAGTTAAGAGATGAGACAATAACGTCATTTGAAACTTTGGAAACTGTTTTGAATTATTCGCCTTCATCGAGTGGAATTTCTTCGACTATTTGACCAAGTTCATATAAACTGAAGGAAAAAAGTTTTTTTCATGGATACAAAGACAGAAAGGAGACGTGGTGTTTGCCAGATTGGAAATGGAATATCAGGAATAATGAACATGGTGGACAAAAAAAGCTTAAAAGCATTGTATTTCCCAAGCACTCACAGTGATGGTCAAGAGAATAACATTAACACGATATGAAAACATGCAGTGATGCTCTTTAGACTTGTACATGAAAGATTGCCTATCAAAGAAATCGTCTGACGCTCATCTTTACAAATGATGGTAATAGATGATTTCATATTAACATCTTTGTCAGGGAGTTTTGATCTAATTACTTCATCAAATCCTCCGATATCAATTAATGAATGTGTATTGTGCCTGCATCTACTGTGCTGGGACACGCTGATCCAACATGTTCGTCAGCAGCAACAAACCCATGAGAACTCTCTTTTTGTTCTCTTTTTTATATACATATATATATATATATATATATATACACTCAAACTTTGGAAGCAGAAACTGAACTTTTGAAGTAACTCATGTGCTGGATGCAATGACGTGGAACCACCTTGGGAAAGTCAACAAATCAAGGAACCGAAGACAAGGCGGAGATACACTGACAGCTCAGTCGTGATTCTAAACCCATGTTTGGCACAAATTGGAGATTAGGTTTCTGAAAGCTTTGTTTGTTTCCTTTCACCCCCTTGAAAAAAAATAGAGATTTATTTTAGTAATCTGGGCTTTAAATGTACATTTTTGTCTCTACACGGTGCAAACGGATTGAGTTGCATTAATTATCTCCAAGATACTGATTTGACTAAGTAGAAATATGCATTTTTCATTAGAAAATCTGACATTTACCACCTTTACTGGACAGCAAGGGGTTAAACTGAACTGCCAGATTAGTAGTGGCTCATATTTTACAGGACAAAGTGTTTTTTTAATTATCTCAATTCAATCAATCCATTTACTATCTCTGCTATCATTTTCTCTAAATCTTTAAGAAAAGATGATCATATCCGGAAAGAGGAAATTATAAGTCGATATTGTTCTGCCGGTGGAAATTGTGAATTTTAAGACAGTAATGAGTTTGAGCAGTTTGACTGACATCTCTATTTCTGCTTCAGATGTTATCATTACCAGCTGTCAGCTCTGTATTCAAATATACTTTATCTCACTTTTTCATTAATGATAGCTACATTTTCATAACTTTCCTCATGTGAAAAGTCCACCAACTAAAACTTAGATCATGACTTCCTCCATCCGCTTTATTGAAGCCTTTGACTGTCTCATGTATTGTACATTACTCTTCTTCCCTTGTTTTATTTTTCCTTGTCTCTACTGTTGACGCCTAAACACCAAACTGATGCCTTCAGAAGTGATCGATACTAAAGGGACAGGGACGGTTATTTCTTATTTAAAAGTTATGATTTGGGTACAAAATTAATCGAGGAAGATATGTGTTTTGAGATGTAATCGAGAAATTAAACAATATTTGTTTGAGTTTTGTACATTTTAAAATATTTTCACCCTTCAAAAATGGCTTAAACAGGCAGAAGATTATGCAACGCAGCACCTGTTTGAATTAGGTATCATTCAGGACAAATTGGGGCTTTTATTTTGGTAAAAATAATGTACAGTATAGCCTCCCCCCCTCCCCAGCCTCGAGGCAATTATAATGCTCCCAGCTGATTGGCTCTCCGTTATCTTCGCTGAAAGCCTGTTGGACGGTTTGATTGCTCCTCTCTCTGCCTCTCACACCCTAAATGCATTCACACAGTCTTCCCTTTTTTCTTTGCATTATCTCGCCTTTCATTGCCTTTTCTTTCTTTCTCTGCCAGTCCAGGCTGTGTGTGTCAATGGCAGTGCTTTGTGGAGGGCCCACTTCAGGCACAGCTGTGTCTCACAAGAGTGCTTCTTCTTTCAATAGCTATCGACAGAGCCTCTCTTTGTGTCTCTGAATCTGTGCCACTTACTGTCTGCATCTATATTTTTCTATCTCACTACACTTCCCTATTTGTGAATCCTTCTGTTTCCCCCCTTAGCTCATTTTTCATTTTCACCTCCATTGATAATCTCCTGGTGATTTGAAGTGTCCTCAGTGGGCAGACTACCTGTTGAGAAGTCAATAAAATATCTTCTCTATACTGTTTACAGCTTAACAAGTGCAATATTACAGATTTGTTCACATCCACCACATATCCTGCTTCAAAATCATTGTTTTCAAGCGGCCGGTATGTTAGGTGACAACACTTCTTAAAGGTTAGTTCTAATGCAGTCATGCTTGTTTTCCTCATATTCATCTCATGTATTTGAAATCTCTAGTGATCACTCTATTGATTTTAGTGTTTTACTTGCATATAGGTTAGAATTGGAGCAGCATATGCCGACATATCCTGACTTTTAGTTTCTAGTATGTATGTATTTAATTCATGGCTTCAAAGTACATGTTACATGCACACTCACAACAAGCAGAAACTATAGGTTACACTTTTGGGAAAGATTTCCTCAAAAACCCCTTTCTGGTTCAAGAACACACACATTTCCCAAATTTGAAGTTGTGCGTTAAAATGGGGGAAAATATTTCTGGAATCAGCCGCTCCCTCCATCTCACAGCTCTATTTAGAGTATCACTTCCTGCAAAAGGCCCACTTTCATTACCTACACCTACAGCTCATTACGTTTCGGTCAAGAAAAAAAACCATGTCTCGAGCCAAAAGCGATGTAACCCTGATGACCTGATTCCTTCTTACTTTTAAAAGCTCATTCCACAGCAGAAATGATAGTGCAAATTGAACTTCAAAATTAAGACGAATTCCTTTTCATTAAGGCTACTCAAATATTACAGGCGAGCCTTAATGGGGTCAGTTACATGAAGAAAGCTGAGGAGTGACGGGTATTGGAACAAATGGATAACAAGAGAGGCCCCAATGTGTATTAAACAGAAACACGGGAGATATGTAAAAGATCTGCAGCCGAAACTCCAGCATAGAAACCACTGTGAGGAGCGCTTGATGTTTCTTAATAGACTCTTGACTTTTGAAGCCATTCTACTTGTCAAGCTCTCCTCAGGTGGTGGTATATTCGCAACACTTTTCTTCAAATACTTTTTTTCGCTGCAGTGAGCAGACGGGACTTCTAGGCCTGTGGGCGTTTTTAAACATTTACTGTATCTCTAGCTATGTTTTTTTTTGTACATTGAATGTTGAAAATGTTATATCTTATATAGAATGCATTACGTCATATCAAACCTACTTTTTCTATACAATCAATAAATCTGATGGTTAAAGATTCCCTCACGGTGTTGTCACTCTTTTTTCCCAGAGTACTGAAGAAGACACTGCTGGATAAATAGAAATGTCATTATAAATGAGTTTTCACCTGGATCTGATGTCATCCTAGAGCCTTATAATGTAATATGGCCACTTTTTGGCAACCCTATTTCCTGTTTCCATGACAACTCACATTTCTGTTGTTTCTAGGTTCCCGGTGACTAAGATTACATTCAGCTTTACTCCTGTCCTTCATTTTCTCTTGTATTTTCTCTGTCATACAAACCTCCCATTAGTATGAACAACTCTGTATTGCTTCAAAGTTAAGCTCTCTTTCTTTTACGTTCTACTTCTTTTCTCACCCTTTTATGGTTTTGCAGGGTTTTGCTCTGGAAACAAACTGTCAGCAGAAAAGGCCTGCAGGGAAATCAAGATGCTGTCCTCTCAGAGATACCAGAGCCAAACTCATTCAAATAAAGTCAAAAGACACAACTCAAGGAAAACACAGAGTGAGAGGTGTTTAATGGACATGGAAAGGTGTTTGGATTTGGAATACTTTACAAGATGCCGGTGAATAGTATCGGCATATTACACAGCATGATTTGTTGGTGTGATTCATATTTGTTCCCATTTTATTACAGGCCGTAAATTAAAGCTCCACATTTCTTTTGCAGATTGTTAAATGAGGAGAACTACACCGAGAGTGGTTTCAATCATCGCATCTCACTCAGAAACACTGATAAAGCAAAGCGTATTTCACAAATGTCAATCTTTTCCTTTAACCTTGAGTCTTTCAGATTATTGGGTGATATTCACTCACTTTGGTTTGAATACCAATCTCCTCAGGAAAATATAAATGTAGAAATTGTGTATTCATTCCCAAAGTCTCATGAAGATTTAAAAGGTGTTCATAACCCTAAAAGTTTAAAACTTAATCCCAAACCTCACTGAAAGAGGCTTTTCACAGAGATTTAATGCAGCGAATTGTGTCGGGTGTAATGATATACTTCATACAGCAGCACTTGGGAGTCTTATACTTAAGACTATGTTTAAAAAACGTGATTCAAAGCTCCAACGCTACACATAAACATATAACAAGACTGGTTTATTTTTGGTTTTCATTTAAAGGTCCCTCCTGATTTAAGTGGTTAGATATTGACAAATAACAGTAGGAATATCTGCTGCATATACAACTACATAAAACAATTCAATGTCTTTCTTATAAAGGTAAATTAAAACTACATTTTGAAAAGAGTGGAAATATCAAAAGGTTGTTTCTATGAAAGGCTGCACATTTGTTCTAGTCGATAACTTATAAAGCAGATAATTAAAGATGTTTTTTCTACAGTACATGCACAACAAACATTGCTTGTGCCTATAAACTACTGTATAGTCATAATTATGTTAGGCCATAGTCATATGAGTTATATTTCAATGGGCCTGAAAATTGAACTGCAGAATTTATACGACTGTTACAAATTGTTAATCGCTTTGCTAAGCCATTTCCGAGTCTAAATTGCATCACAGCTGCATTCATTAGGCTGGCGCATCAACCCGTGACAAGTCAATTACAATTTTTTTATCATCAAATAATCTCATTGGCTTTGTTGCCAAGCACGTCAGAATAAAAAAAAGAACTCTACAAAAGCTTACTCGCACATTAACTCCTAGACTTTTTGAAGAAACCATGGCCAGGCAGACAAAATAAAAAACTGTAAATATCTGAATTTTGGTGATGTTTCAAGAGATCAGCTTGTTTTTATTAGGTTTTCTTTTTGAAAACCATATTTGTTTGATTATGGGTTTTGTTTATGAATACAGATGGGGTTGAGGGTCAGGCCCTATACATCCAACGTCTTATTTGACAATACTGCCGTCCATATTATTGAATTGGAGGAGATTTAATCCTGTTTTCCTTCACTGTTTTCAAGAACTACAATTCAGTTCTTTAACTAATGATAACGTATTGTCTGTGTTTCTTCACATAGATATGGCCGTATTAGGTTATTAGGGGGCCTACTGATCTTTCACTTACCACCTGTATGCACTGTTTATCCTGCCAACATGTGTCTGTGTCTTAGTTAGTTGGATAGAACACAACTTAATATGGGAATATGCACCATGAAAGCACAATACAAAGTAAACTAATAAAGGTATGGACTCAGAGCCCATCCATATGACAGGGCCATGCTTTTAGATAATAATTAATTTGTTCATATTGTACTTTGCACATGATCAAATTGACAAAGCCGTCTGACATGGAGAACACCAGGAGTTTGTTAACCAACGTTTCAAACTCAATGGGTCTCATCAGTGTTGCAGAAATGTTAAACGAACAAAACTCCTTGAATGGGAGCTAATCTGCTTTGATGGCTTTTTGAAGTTGCAGATAATCCCTTTTCAGCTGCAAAAGAGAATGTTTTTAGAGATGGAAGTTGATCAGACATCGGGGGATTGTATATTCTGCTGACTGAGTGAATCAGTTTTTCTTGACGGATGGTTGTTCAGGCGTACAGTTTTTGAGGCGGGAGCAGGAGGCGAGGCGGTTTCCCTCCCAGAAGCCGGCATCCTGGCCATCGTGACAGCGGCACTTGGTGCAGGAGTCGACCCAGATGGGCTCTCCTGCAGGAATCACCTGGCTGCGGGATGCATTCACGTAGCAGTTAGGACCTGCAGGGAGAGGAACAGCAGAGGTATGTAACTGCAGCTAGAATATATTGAGATGCACATATTGTACAATCAAACAAACTCATCCAATGCAAATTATCAAATGCAATTGAATTACATTTGACAGAGATTAAACACTTTCTGTATGCAAAGAGCATACATGTGTTTTTGGTTTGCATGTGCAAAACTGGTCTATAAAGGGCACATTAAAAGGCACATCACATCCATTCAGGACACATTAAAAACACTAGAGAATGCAATTCCTGAAGAAATTGCTAGTGGGAATGCTATATGCTGAAAAGCTGACGCTAAACTGCTATGCTGAAATGTAATGTGTAAGAAGAAAGTGAAGAATTTAGATTGAAATGATACATGAACACTGGGGGCTTGAATGTGTGATGAGAGAAGAAAATAAAGTAAAAAGGCTTGGAAAAGCAGCAGAATATTTGAATTAACTTGATGGCGAATGATCTGTCACCATGCCAACGGCATTTGATGACATCCCATAATACGCTTAGATGCGTTGATGGCTGCATCGTTACCAAACCTGTGAAGTTTTGGGCCGTTTGGAGCATTTTCACTGAAGTTATGAGAAAGCCGTGTTTCATGGTGAGCATTGTGTTGCCATGGCAACGGCAATTGAAGAAATCTCAAAACTGAACTAGATGATCAACTAGAGCTGTTGAGGCATGGAGAGGTGATATACAGGTGAAGATTGTGGGACGACCGGACCGTGTCCATTGGAGCTACAGCGACATCGTGTTTTATGGCGAGGGATGCGTTTCCATGGCAACAGCCTATGGTGAGATCTCAGATTTGGCGTAAAGCTGTTGAGGTATGGACCGGTGATATACAAGCGAAGTTTGGGGGACGATCGGACCGTGTCCATTGGAGTTACAGCGACATCGTGTTTTATGGCGAGGGATGCGTTTCCATGGAAACGGCATATGAAGACACCCCATAATTGACGTAGAGCTATTGAGGGCAGGACCATTAACCATTATCTGAAATCTGCTGCTCTGAGCATGTCAGTTGGAGTTATGACATCATTGTGTTCCATGACAGGTGTTTATATTTTAGCTAACGACGTGTCCAGAGATCAACGGTTTCCATTTTCATTGTTCTGAATGAGAGATAAACCTCTTACATGTGAACGTTTTGTTGAAGAACCGTAACAGATATCGTTGAAATTTCAAAGCGTGAAGCATGTCAAGGAACTTGAGCATCTGAAGTGTACTTTTTGTGTACTTTCGGGTTAATAATGTGGCCTTTTTGGCAGATTAAATAAAGGTGTGCGGCTGCTGTGGTGGGGAAAGATGAGGCTGAACTTAATGGGGCTTAATGGAGACATGTTGAACGTTTTTGTCCCTTCATGCCCTCAAGAGGCATTTTGTTTAATTATTTTTGCTTATTTTATTTTATTTTTCAAGCTGCGAGATGTTTTCCTACGTTTCTCATGAAAAATGTTGTCTCAGGAATATAGGGTTTGGGAATTATGGCAGGTTTAAAAGAAAATATGAAGGCAAAATTAAATGTGTCCTCCACTCTAGCTGTGACATCACGCACTCTAAAATCTGGAGAAGGCCTCTTTACCAAGGTCTGAACAATGTTTAATATCTCTAAAAGTACGAATCAGATTTAAAAGTTGTGTTACACGAATAATGTCAGAAAGATGTGTAACATTTTTAAGTTGGAATGAAGTTAGCAGTTGAAGTTGCATGAAGATTGTTGAAGTCTGAAGAGTTTCTAGATTAGACTTTCATGTTAAAAATGTGATGAATTATTATGAATAATAAAAGTAATAGCCATCGATTCCCGACCGAGCTGAACGTTTTGATGTTCGAACGGAGTTTCTGCGATGTTCAATGTGGGAGAAGAAGAGGCACAAAATAACCCGGCAGAATAATAAAGAATTGTGTGCGTAGCATAACAGATAGTTGGAATGCTGTGTCAGCATTCCCACTAAATTATTTTACAATTGAAGCTACATTAAAATGAGCACCACATACTCTATGGTGAGGTCTGAATCAAGGTTAAATAAATAAATATAAAATGAGAAGTGCTGTAGAGAAAACTGCCTTCCAAAAGCAGCTGTCCTAACTGATTAAGATATTTTATGTTCAAACATATTCTTTGAGACGTTTTTCTTTGCACAGGGGACTCTTTGCATCTGTCCTGAGGGCGGTAGCAATAAGGAATGGCTAAGGTCATCTTAGACTTTGCAACTTTATTGTTGAACTGCTTTCCCGTGGTGATAAAACAGTGGGGTTTGTTCATACAATAGAGGAGATAAATCTCCTGTGGCATCTCTAAGAGGCCCTTTGTGCTTTATTGTTTATTCTTAAACTTACATTCTAACTTTTTTAATGCTATTCCAAACTTACCCTCCTTGCATTCAGGGCAGCATTTCCCAGGCTGGTAATTGGGGTTGACACATGGTGGCGGGGCACAATCTGCAACTAGACAGCGGGCGATACCATCACTGTCACAAGTGCACTGCTCACATTCTGATGGCTGGGAAAACATATACACACACACACAAACAGTGAGAATCAGCATTAATTATTTTCACAACCAGCATCTCTCACCAAGCCCTTTTCATGCCATCTCAAAAGGGGGCGCTATAGTTACCTTCAATTTCAGACTATACTCAAATTACATACCAACATACCAGACAGTAATTTATTGGATCAGAATTCTGCACGGAAATACCCTGAACAATATATAATTTGGCTTATATAGGCCTACTTATGATTATAACCTGCAAGCTTGTGAAATCAGATGCATTTGAAATATATGCTTGTGCTAGTTACACAGGATTGCAGAACAGGCTGATACCTGTATAAAGGGAACTGAGGTTTACACATAAACAATGCTGCTCACCTTTAGTTGTTATGTGTGATTGGGTTATTATGACAAAAACTCCGTGGCTACATTTTTCTTTAGACCTGATTTTCAAGAAGGGAAAAATGTAAGTAACCTTAAACATTTAAAGCCCTAAATATAAAATATTATAAATGGGGACATGCATTCCCCATCTATCCTGGAAGCACATGCCAACCCTATCTTTGCAAGCTTCAAAGTTTACAGGCTTACCTGGAAGTCCTGCCCCAGGTCGTACACCACTCCTCGGTACTCACACCCGATCTTCTCGCACCTGGGGCAGCAGTCGGTCGGGTAGTGGCTCACATGGATGCATGCAGCCGGGAGAGAGGTGCACTCAGTGCGGGAACATGCAGAGCCCTCACTGGTGCATTCACACTGGGTGCAGTGATCAGATTCCAGAAAATACCATTCCCCCACGAAGTATATGCTCCCGTTGGCCTCGCAGGTGCCATCCTGTCCGGCGACTGAGAAACCAAAACCGGCCTGTGCGCAAAGAAGTAGTGCCAAAACGACCGTGCGTATTCTGCGCTCCAAGGGAGGGCTCCCACTGAAAACCATAGTGAATTATATGATAACAAATAGACCAGGTTAACAAGAAACATCCACTGTAGTCCAACTGGGATTTGGGAGAAAGATTGCGAGAGTTATTTTACATTGTTACTGAACGCAAAAGTCCTTGGCGTTACCTCAGTCCTCCGCTGAGGCTGAGCAGACCTCTGGAGAGAGCCCGGAAGGGGGTGGAGGTTGGGGGGCATAAAGAGGGAAAGTTTTATATTCACTGCTTCTCCGAGAGTTCACACGCCAGTCTCAGCTGAAGTCTTTCCCTCCCCCAATTTAACATATTGAAGAATATTAGTGCAGTCAGACTTTTATGAGACCCCAGGGGGTCTAGTGTGTTGACTATGGGCAATTACTAAAGTATACAAAGCATATAACTCGGTATTTATAGATAATTCATGACACTGTCATTTTGTAAAGCAAAATAAACAAAAAACAACAACAAATGGTGGGAAATATAGGGGAAAACATTGTTGAGTGTTCTCTTAATAAAAGTAAACCAACTGTTGACAGTTAAGGCAGATCTCGCGATAACTTCCCATGGCAACTGGAATGTTTACCCTGGATACCACAGCCTTGCTAGGTTCAAGATTGGGTGAGCATGTTTTTTCCTTTTAAGCAACATTACAAACGCATTCTGAAATGTCTACAACGAGTTATACACAAGCAGTTTATCATGTGTTTGTTGGTGTTAGAAATGCACTTTGTACACCTCGTGTTTTGGAAAATGAACATGCTAGCCTTCCTGAGAAGACGGGTAACAGTTCACCTGTTTGTCAATTAGCTAACAATGCTAAAGTTTTGCTAACAACATACAGTTGTTGTGGACAAAACTAGAGAAAGTAACATGGTAATTTGTATATAAGTGTATCCATGCAGTGCAGCTTCATGCCCTTTAAACCTTTTTTGTGTGCAGAAGTTGAGAAATATTTAGATATTTAACTTAAATATAGTTAGTATTACAGAAAATGCTCCATTACAAGTAGAGCTCAATGTAAAACTATACACATAGCAATGATATTTTACAAGATTAATAACAAATGTTAAGTTAAATCTTCGGGCAAAAATTATTACAGTTTGCATAAAACTCAAGTAAAGTTAAATGGCTTGAAAATGACACTACCAGTGTTGACATTGGTTTCCTCCAGTTACATTATATTTCATTTCAGCTTATTTTTTTTCAGCCTAGATTACCATTCCTATGCAGTCTCCTGATGGAAACCAGCTCTGGTGCCCCGGCCAGTCCCTGTGGAGCCTGATCACTGAGCATGTTCCTGGGTCAGAGCTGCGTAAGATCCACACAGCACTGGGCTACTCTGTAGTTGACATGTACATAGAGGTGCACACTGAGGTGAGTTTCATCCCTGCACTGTTTTTTGTAGCTTTACAATTAACATGTTTTTAAGTTGGAACATTTCTCTTCAGCAGCAGGTACAGCTTGTTTCATCATTCATGCTTTCTTTGTTCCAAAACATTTTTTGAAACATTGAATGTTGTACGGTCTCACAAGAATACCACCAGACCATTTACAATCATTTTCGTTTTAGTTCCATTTCCGGGTGGATTAAACAACGTGCTCTGCTCAGCATTCCTTAGCAACAATTTATGATCTGCTGGGTTGTGTTATGTACGTAGTTTAGTTGGTCTTTATACACGCCTTCATTCCTAGACTTCGTAATAAAAGTGAATTGTGGGTTAACTGGCACTACGCTGAAATGCAGTCCAAATGTGAGCCAGACAGACAGACATCAATATTTTCTTTAGGCGAGCAAAACCCTCTTGCATGGAAAGTACTCAAAATGACCTCACTAAAGAAAGACTTGCAGGGCTATTAGAAACATCCACTGCTCGCCAAATCAAGGTCACGGCTATTCAATTCTAAAGAAAAGCATGGTGACTCCTTAAGTGTGGTCACAAATATTTAATTAAACAAAATTGCCTATCATAAGTTCCAAGAGCTGAAACTCACATCATTCAATGTATTGTTTTTTATTCCAACTTCCAATCCATAACCTGAAGGTATTTGTTGGAGCTTTTTGGCCGCTACAGTATTCAATAAACCTTATGATGACAAAACAGTGAAAGGCAGAGACAAAAGTAAAAAAAAAATTCAAAATTGTTCCCTGCTGATGAACTTATCAACAAATAATTTTAGCTCTAAAGGAACTCAAATGTTACAGTGCATTAAAAAGGGCTCAGTGGTTTACCATTAATTTAAATATGGGGAAATGTGGCCTAGTCTACTGCAGAAACATTCCTTTCCATCTGAGTTACATAAGCGACGTCATGCCATGTTGCACTTAAGACCAAGTGTGTAGCTGTAGATTTCACAATGAGTTTCTTTAATCAGCACTTTCTGTGGGTTTTCAATTTCTCTGTTTTGTTTTGATTAAGATACAACAGTGCCTCTCTCCCCTTCTCTTTCCGTCTTCTTTGATAAATCTACTCTCCTACCGGTGCCCACTTCTGTTGTTTCGTCTTTACTGTGTTCTTTGGTGAAATGTCTCCATTAGATGTTATCAGCCTGCAGCGGGCCCACAGGCCAGGGGCTGTTTGCAGAAAAACATGTTGACAAAGTCTGTCTCGCTGACCACATATTATTTTCGTGACAGTAAATATTTTTAAATGTTACATGTAAGCATAAAACAATCCCTTCCTCTTACCCACACACACAGGCATGCACTGCACACACTCTCATATTCAATTCACAATTACATTCTCAAATTAAATGTCTACCTACTTTAAAACAATTTGATTTAAAGCGCTTATCAAAGAAGCAATACACTTGAAGTGAAACCAGAATGTTGTGGAGGAATTCAGTTCACACACACACACACACACACACACACACACACACGCACACACACACACGCACACACACACACACACACACACACACACACACACACACACACACACACACGCACGCACACAAAACCCAGTAAGCTTAGTGAGTCAGGGGTTTGGTATAACCGGGTTAAAGAGGCTAATCCGCAACTGTTGATAAGACCAGACCGTTAGCAACACATTTTCTTTGACTGATGTGTATGTGTGTGTGTAGTAAATATAGTGTAAGTGTGTGCATATGTATACCATGTGTGTGACTTTCAGTATTGCTCTGAGGTTTTTTTTCACCTACAGTTCAGTGAATGCAGTGGTTGGCAGCTAAGCTCTCAGACGGAAATAAAGACTTAGGACGAGAGCTTTGAGAAATTTCTAGGAAACAAAAAAAAAAAGCACAGAGCACCTTATTCTACTCCTTAAGTTATTACATTTACTGCAGGGTGGATCACTTCCTTTTCTTTTTCTTTCCTTTTTTGTCTGTCAGCCATGTAATGAATTCCATCCCTCAGTGAACCACTGTGAAAAGTAATAGTTTATCTGCGCACGACTCCTCCATTCCTCAACATTGCCATTCCGGCCTTCATCAAGGTCTCCATTGTCTCCGGCGGTTAGATCAGAGGAAACATTAGCCTCTCTTTTCAAGCCTCTGTACAAGGCCAATCTCTCAGTGCCTCCCTCCAGACTTTCACTCTACTGTCTCTCTGCTCTGAATGCAAATGAGCCCTTTAAGTTAAATATATTCTGAATACCTAATTTAAATAGTTCAGCTTTTAGAAGGTTTTTTTAAACTAACAAGTTTCAACAGCGCTCACTGAAAATAGCTCCTGGATGAGATCACAGCTCGGGGAGAAAGAAATAAGATCCAGGAACAACTTGTTAGCTGGTGAGCCATGAAACATCAACACCTGAAGACAGACACAGGAAGCCAGTGTTAGGGAAAACTGCTGTGTGTGTGTGTGTGTATTCCCAGTGTGCGAATGCTGGAATGTGAGTGGCCGCACACACATCAGCACACGTGGAAAGACCAGAAGCCGCGTGTTCAGTATCCTCTAGTGTATTCCTTTGAAGTGAAGTCTTTGACTGCAACATGACAGAAATGATCGGCAGGCAACAGGTGGGGAGGTGCTAATGGAATCCAGACTTCGCTGAGACACATGCACACAATCATTCACACACACCTTTTTAACGTCTTTTCTTATTTTACAAATGTTTCTCTTGGATTATGGTGAAATTTGTCAGTGCGTGTTTATGTAAAAAGGCACAAATGAGGTGCTGGGTATAAAACCGGATAACCGGATAAAAGAAGAAGTCAGGCATTAAGGTTGACCTTTTCACATTTTTCTTTTTCACATTTCCTTGATCTGCTGTGATAATCCTACCGTAGCAAAATGACACAGACTAAGAAGGTACTCTTTTCAGAAAGCATATATTGGTTAAAAGACAGTTTAGCCGTATGTTTTCTTACTATTTATTGTATCCAGTTCAACAAAGACAATGTGTAATGAAAAAGGGAGTTACATTATAGAATTGTGTCAGCATGTTCACTAGTTAGTGGTAACCTTTTTCGTTTAATGGAGATTTCTACCTCAAATATTTTATTATTTGAGCATTTCAATAGTTAGATTTTTGATGATAAGGAATATATTCAGCTCAATTTCTTTTTTTATTCCATATCAGGCCAGGATATCTTTGAAGATAACTTGGTCAACAATGACTCTAAATCCTGTAAATACAAACAAAGTCGTGTTCATTAGACAGTGAGTGAGAGGAATCCTGCACCGATACACTCACAGCATAATTCCTTTTTCCACAGATTATTTTCAGATGTTGCCTAAGTGAGTCTCAATTAAAATCATAAAATAATCCTCACTAAATGATGGATAAATGCTTTAATTTAATTAGATGATTGCTTATTTTATGTGGACTGTCCACTCTACTTTTAAAAAGTGATTCACTTAATCAAATAGAAAAATCTGTATGTGTCACATGGACTGATACAAAAGTGTGTTGGTGTTTCAATGTGTTATTTTTAAAATTATTTGATATCCAACCACTTATCTAATATGTTCAGGCGGAGATGCAGTACAAGATTTGGCAAGGGAAGCGACGAGGAATAAACGGCAGCAGGAACGGGACCCCGCTCCCCTTAGCCGACCCCCCTGCAGTCAAAGAGCTGGTGAGAGCCGAGGTCAAGATGTTACTACACACTCTGAGAGAGAGAGCCAGCAGAGAGGGACGGTAGGTGTAACATCACACACACTCTAGTGAGTTATTGAAAGGTTTGTTTAATTGTCCTTTGCACAGATTGGGCTTTAATGTATGCCTACTTGTACAACACAGGGGGGGGGGGGGGGGGGAATCATAAAGAAACAGTTTAACTATGTTTGAGATAGTAATAGGATTTTTATAAAAATCAGAAGAACCATAAATTATTGATTTTCCCTTTTCTACTGTCGAATTGGAGTGTTTGAGTTAAATACTATGCAAAAGCTATTTCCAGTACAATATTAAAAAAATGAAATAAAAAAAATAACATCATTATAAGATCATTATTCATATTTTATAACACGTCTTTACCAAAGATGCCCAACCTATGATGAATTTCTTTGTGTGCTGCTTTTGTTTTTGGACAAAGTGGGGATAAATAAATTCAAATGGTAAAAAATACATTTTGGAAACAAGAGAAATCTCAACATTAACCACCACCACTGATTGTTGGGGAGGAATGTGGTTTTATAAAAGTGCTAGATTAGTTCACCCCACTACAGATTTGTTCTTAAAAAGCTTTATTTAGTTGCACACTATGTCAGTCATTAGTTAAACTAAATGCACGAAATATAACATTTTGAAGCAAGTCTTAGAAATATACTTTTCACTTCTTGATTTGATTTTTAAATGTTTAACAGCTACATGCTTCATAAATTAGCTTACTTCCAGATGCATGATCAGCCATTAGATTAGACGTTTGAATTATGTATTTCCCTCATATTCAATGAATGCCATTTCTCGCTTTGACCTCATTTCTAAGTGTGGCTTTTTCCCAAGCCACCACAACACAGTAAGGATAAGTAGGTTAAGACACAGCTCTCACACTCTCTACGTCATTTCCCCCCAACAAAGGGTGCCATAAAAAGCTATATTGTGTTCCCATGTCACTTAAAAATGGGATGGAAAGCAGAGCAACAAAGGTTTTCGACTTTGGGATGTTGCAAACTGGTTTAGGAATTGAGGAACAATGGGACAATTATAGGAGGCAGACTTCCATGCATTCCACACCAAATGCCAACAAACACTAGATTTTAAAGACACAGTTCCTTCTGTCTTTATTGGACTAAATAAATGTGTTTACCTTAAATGGAAAGCTAAGTAAAACCTACATTGTAAGGTATGTTAAAGAATCTGTCAAACTGCCCTTTATTTAGTGGTTTGTCAGTGAAGAGCACACAGGGAGAACACAATGAAGCTTGTGTCTGTTTCTTATTAAGCACAGTCAAGAGGCTGTGATAAAACTTTCTAATTGCTGATGGTTTAATTTCTACAGTTAATCTTACAGCTCAGGACAGTGACAACGTGAAGCGATACAAAACATGTTTTCAATACTCTGAGGAATGTGGTTCTAGTCGGCAGGGTAGATCCGTTTAGTGAAATTGCCCTTCATCTTTAGATAACCTTAGAAAAAGGCCTCACTTAAGTATTCAATGTGTTTTAGTGCGGAAGTCCGAGTGTGTATGAGCTAGTATTTAGCGTAGCAACCGGCTCGATGCTGCCAGGAATGTTGCCCTGTGTCACCTCGGGTCTTGCGTAGGCCTTTTTAGGGAAAAGCACAAGATAAGATGGATTGTTTTCCGTTTTGTAACAAAGCATTTACGGCCTGTCAGTTTGTTGACATCCTATTTAATGTGATTTAATTTCTTCTACCGTCATGTTGTTAAAGTATAAGCTGACAATATCTCTAAGGCCACAGGTCTGATGCCCACAACAGCACTGTTTCTTTATTAAAGTGTCACTGAGCAAGAGACCTTACAAGATCCCACAAGTCACTCTTCTAAAGTGCTGTGGCCGGGATGTAAAAGAATCACAATGAGATTCAGTGAGAGAGTTTCAGAGGGGGAAATATAGCCCATTGGAAGAAGCACTATGAAAAAAGTATTTGTGCCACTCAGAGTGTGCCAGCACAAATTGCTTTATCTTTATGAGGTTAGCGTTGGTATGCTTGTTGACCTTGATGCAATGTGCTGCACGGTGTGTGTTTCAGGCCTTTGAAGATTTAATTAGTCAAATGACTTAGGAGCTAGCCCAACACATTTCCTCTATCTAACACTTTTTCTTTAAAATGCTCTACAGCCCTCTGTTTGTCAATTAGGTTTGATTCAATACGCTTTGTTACCATGAAAACTATAATTATATTGCCAAAGCATCTAGATCGAGGCCGCCATCTCTCTCTCTCTAGTATTTTCCGCCCAAATTGTTTGCATGTGTGCATGGTCTTGATGTAATTTACCAAGAACACTTCTCTACATGTGTAGCGAAGGCCCCACTCACTAATTTCTCAAAGCCACATCAACAGGTGGAGGGTGTAAAAATAGCTCTCATAATTTGAACCACTTGTGGGTGTGAAAATGGGAATGTACCTTGTAAAAGTCAACTGATTTATCTTATTGGCTTTCTTCTGTGTGGTCCCGATGCTCCAGCTATCCACACACACCCATGCCTAAATGTCATTGTCTGCGTGGCTACAAAAAAAAGCATTTTCCCTCATATAGAGACTTTCAAATGAAGCAGCGCTGACCATGCTGTCGCCCCGCCTGCTGCTGCCTACACCATCTGCTTGTGTCTTTCTCTGCCAGTGGTCATTCAGAAAATATATTCCTGCTGCTGGTTATCTTTTCATCCCTGGGATTTGTTTTACTTCAAGATAATCATTAGATGTAGTCAAATGAGCCCAGCTCTAATAATGAAGTTCTAGTAAATGCAAAGACAGCCATTTTGTAACTGAAAACACCAACAGACCAGCCTGCATGAAGCAGCAATATGAACATTTGTAATTCAATAATTCGATTAATCGATCAACCTTTATTTGTTTGGCAGTTTTTATAAGGGTAAGTAAGTGCGATTAAATGTCCTTTTAAGTTTATTTTTAGTACACTACAATCAGCAAAAAACAGTGAGGCAGATATACAATTAAAATAAAATGACACGGATGAAAGAGTACATTTTAAAACAAGAATACAATGTATTTAATATAAATAAAAATAACAGCTGTAAGACATTACAAACTCCAAACTAAGGATAGGAACGTTTTTATGTTCTGATATTAACACATTCACTGAGTCTATAGGTTTGCATTCACTTCCAGCACTGCTGAAAACTCATTATTACAAACAGGGAGGGAGCTGCAGATACAGTAAACTAACTGATGATGTAATGTAAAGTATTTTTTTGGGTGCTGTTGCTCCAGGAACGGTGAGGAGCTCCTGTCTCGGTACAAACCTCAGACAGTGGACTACGCCCTGAGTCACTTAGACAGCCGTTACAGAAACTATACCAACCCTGGAGAAGCTGATTATAAAGCCAGGTAAGTAACAAGAAAGAACATAGAACAGAACTTGAATAATTTACTGAGTTTAGTTTTTCTTACTTTTTATACTTCCTTCTCCTTCAGACCGAGCTCCCGCTGCTCAGTCCAGTCCAACGCTGAAGATGAGGTCGAGGCAATGAGAGACAAGCTGAATGTAACTGACATCGATGAGGTGGCCGACCGACTCAGGTAAGTTGTGTTTGCCAAACTTTCTGGCTACAGCCCGAGGAGTACTGAGTTTCCAGGACATTACTGGTATTGGCATCTGGAGCTTTTAAAAGATCTGATATAACAATGTATGAATGATTTATTGAAACTAAGATACATATTATTCAGAACATTTCAGAATAATATGTAATGGAGACACTGTTTCTGAATTTCCTCCAACCTAGTTTGGCAGGTCTGTGCTGCATGTTCTGTTACTGGTTGAGCAATTTATACACCCTTATTGACATATCTGATATTATATTTCTAGCACTTGCCCTTACCCTTTCAATTAAAAATAATACTACTTGGGACTCCTTATGACATGTGATTTTTCCTATATTGGTCAATTTAGTTTTTGTATTTAAAGAAAAACATTGGGAATACAATTATTAAGTTTAATCAATCCATAACCCCCTTGACACTTGTAAACTACTACTGGTAAAACACAAAAAAACATGTTATAATACTAACTAGCTGTGACGCATCATTGTGTGCTTGGCCATTTAAATAATGATATAATTCAGATGTGCTCTTTCAGTCAGTGAGTTCCTCGAAGCTTTCCTTTTGCCCTCTATACCCCCTTCATTTCCCCTCAACTCTCCTCGATGGCTTCTGTCGATGCCCTCCCTCCTTTTCACTCAATCCCTCCTTTCCTTCCTCCATCCCTCACTTTGAGGCCCACGGGGCAACTCAGTCACTCGAGCCACCTTGGAAGAGAGCGTCTCTCTCTCTCTCTCTCTCTCTCTCTCTCTCTCTCTCTCTCTCTCTCTCTCTCTCTCCCTCTCTCTCTTTCCCATTTCCTGACTCGACCAGAACAAAAGGCCTCATTGTCAGAAAATGCATCCCAGAGCCGGCACACTTTATTTTTCATTTCACTGAAGTGAAAAAAAGTCTACTGTGATTATATAACCAGGGAAGGAGAAAGTGTGGGGGGGATATGCCTGTATCTCAGTATAGTTGTTAAAAATCTAAGCATACACCAAGTGCACATTTTCTATTAACCGTGTCTCGTAGTGTTATTAGGAGCCACTATTTATCAGTCGATCACTGTGGGCCTTTCCAACATTGAGAATGTTATATTATGTATATTCGTCAGATTTGCAATTGTTCTCTTTGCCTTCTATCTCTAACTCTAACTCAATCTGTATCTCTATCTAACTAGGTCCGTCCTAATGGAGGAATGTGAGGCGTTGAAAAGGCTGGTGAAGCATTTCAGGGTAAGAAGAGGCCGATGATAAACAGCCAACTGCCAATTTAATCTTTAATCTTATTTTCTTTTCAGCTGGCAGTGCAATACTGATCCAAGTCCTAAAGTTATTCATGTACAACCAGACCAAAATATAAATATTTGCTATATTAATGCAGCTGGGAAGGATTTCAAAATCAGTATTCATATAAAATAACCTTGTAGGATACTGAATTATGAAGCTGTGCTGTATGGGCATCCTTTTTATTTTACAGTGTATGGGTCCATTCCTTAGGCAACATTTGTATGGCTTACCTTTTCCTAAATCTTCTCTAGAAAATGTATTTTTTATAATTGTATATAGTTATTAAATACTGCTCTATTAAATTATAAAGAAATGTTCAGCTGCCTTGTGCATAACTTTGAAACTATCCTATGATGTATTCTAAACAATTCTAATAATTTCCACTAAAAAGACACTGACTTTCTCGACCATGGGCACTTTCTCTCCACCACAAGACACGTTTAAATTCCTGCTTGACTCCCTCAGGTAGATCTGCAAACTGCCACCAAACCCTGCCAAGGTTTCCATCCACACACAAAAACACATGCACACTTGCACGCAAACTCACAGACACACACAGGAAACCTGCGAGGGCTCAGTCTAACTAGATTTTCCATCTGTCTGGCAAAAAATGTTGCAGTGCTGAGTGGCTGAGTGAGATCGATCTCTTTCCAATCACTCAAATGTGCTTTTTACATACAGTACATACATACATACATGCATGCATACATACATACATACATACATACATACATACATACATACATACATACATACACGCACACACACACACACACACATACATACATACATACATACATACATGCATACACACACACACATTTACACACACACACACACACACACGCACGCACGCACGCACGCACGCACGCACGCACGCACGCACGCACGCACACACACACACATACAGTGTGGCTGCGCTGTTATGCCTGTCTCACATTATGAGAGACCCAGAATGACTTAGTTAGAGACTTGAATTAAGACTTTTCTGCAGACCAGATGTGGAGGTTACGTCTGACTCACTGTGCTTTGTGTGTTTGTCTTAAATTCTTACAATAGCAACTATTGAAGTTTATATGTTTCAGATGTTAGTTAAGAGCCAAAAGTCAACATGGTGTAGCGATAGAGTTTTATCATGTATGTCGAATGAAGGCATATTTAAATGTTGCTCTGTTAACCTTATCGGGCATTTTCCCTATTGCTGAACAAAACAAATGAAACTGGGTGTTTTCGTGACATTATTAGAGTAACCTTCCACGGCCGAAACTGTTCTTTGAGGTCATGAAGCATTCATGTTTAATGCAGTAACATTTCTTTTTCTAAAAGAAATCCTTCAGGAAACATAAGTGTGTCATTTCCCCTGTAAAGGAATGATCTCCTGAGGCATAGTGTTGGAGTTTGGTGTGTGAGCAGGTGGGTATAAGGGAAGCTGTGGCTCAGGTGGTGCCGTGCTCTTATAGCATGAGCTTATTGTGCACTGCTGGGAGACGTCGATGATGTGCAAGGCATCACTGCCGCTCTGCTGTGATGGCTCAGTGGTCCTTGGAAGGGATTACCCTGTAGCCAGCAATATCTTTTTGTGATTTTAAGTTGTTAACATCTCAAAAAGCCTTTAGAATGACTTATTATCTACAATCCGACATTCAAGCCCGCTTCAAAAGGCAATCAGCTATTTGTACAGGGTTGAGACAAAACATGAACTTTGACCTTTTCCAGCATACTGAACCCTTGATACTACTGGATAGTGGGTGCTCACCACCTCAAGCTCAACCTTGACAAGACTGAACTGCTTTTCCTTCCGGGAAAAGATTGTCCCACTCTTGACCTAACAATCAACATTGGCACCTCTGTTGTTTCCCCGACTCAGACTGCAAGGAATCTGGGTGTGACCCTAGATAACAAACTGTCCTTCACTGCAAACATCGCTGCTACAACCCGCTGCTGCAGATACACTCTTTACAACATCAGGAGGATACGTCCCCAGCTGACCCAGAAAGCCACGCAGGTTCTGGTCCAGGCACTCGTCATCTCACGCCTAGACTACTGCAACTCCCTCCTGGCTGGTCTACCTGCATGTGCCATCCGACCTCTGCAGCTCATCCAGAATGCAGCGGCTCGGCTGGTCTTCAACCTTCCCGAAATGTTCCCACACCACACCGCTCCTCCGCTCCCTTCACTGGCTTCCAGTAACTGCTAGAATCCACTTCAAGACACTGGTACTCGCGTACCATGCTGCGAATGGATCTGGCCCTTCCTACATCCAGAACATGGTTAAACCGTACATCCCAGCACGTGCACTTCGCTCTGCATCGGCCAAACGGCTCGCTGCACCCACGCTGCGAGGGGGACCAAAGTTCCCATCAGCAAAAACACGTGGGTTTGCTATCCTGGCCCCCAAATGGTGGAATGAGCTGCCCATTGAACTCAGGACAGCAGAAAGCTTACACATCTTCCGGCGCAGGCTGAAAACTCATCTCTTTCGACTCCACTTCGAGCGATAGAATTACTAACAAAGAATTACTAACAGAGCACTTACATACTAATAAAGGACTGGCTTATCTATAAGCCAGTTGAGTAGCACTTGAAATGTTGTGGCTATATGAAACCTGATGTACTTATATGATTCTGTTTTCTTCAAGGTTGTATCTTCCTGGTCGAATGTACGTCGCTTTGGATAAAAGCGTCAGCTAAATGCAATGTAATGTAATGTAATGTAATGTGGGTAGTTTAGGCTTACAAATGTTGAAATCCATGTTTCAAACTAAAAGATTTCTAGGAAACAAATACAGCTGTGATGGCCGAGTGGTTAAGGCGTTGGACTTGAAATCCAATGGGGTCTCCCCGCGCAGGTTCGAACCCTGCTCACAGCGTTTGAAGATGGTTATCACATCTTCAGTTGACTATTTGCTGCAGGTCAGGATTGACCCCTTGGTTCAAAGTGTTAACAGATAAGGTCTATTCCAGATTGCATGCTAGTGTCACAAACATTTCAAGTCTATGTTTTATATATAGAAAAATAACTATGAAATGCAGTTATAATCTGTGGCCATGTATTGAATTGACAAAGCTGTTTTTGTTTCTAAGAAGGATTTATTTTTTAGTGTAACTAAGTCATTCTAATAAATATCATTAGAGCAGCTGTGGTGGCCAAGTGGTTGAGGCGTTGGAGTGGAAATCCACTCTCGCAGGTTCAAACCCCGTTCACAGCGTTTGAAAATACTTTACATTTCTTTAATTAACTACTTACACGGTTGTTCCAATGCAGTTTGACCCTTGGTTCAAAGTATTCCAGACATGAAGTTCATTTCCTATGCAATAGCTAATCCTGATTACACAGCCACATACAAAACACATGTGACATTCAGTTTCAGAAGCAGGCACAAGATGCTGCCAGGTATGATTTTGACACCAACAATCTAGTATATCAGCTTTTAATCCTGAAACAACCCACTATGTGTTCATACAACAGTCTTGATAATCCCTCGCAACTCAGAATTTTTCCCAACACTATCATCCATCCCATATGATGAGGCCTTTCATAATAAGCTATGTCTGTTGCAGTTTTTATGTGGAACATATGTTAAATATCAGAAAATATCTTGTTACAGTGTTTGCAATAAAGGTGTGCTGTACACTTGTACACAAAATAAGCAAACGGAAATAAGTTGTGTAAGTCAAGATACTTTGAGTGTCTGATTTTCTCATCATCACGTTTGAAGCAACTGAGATTACTATTGATTTGGTGTCATTCCATGGAGTCAAATTATGTAAAGACTATTCAACAGAGGCAAATTAGAAATCAAGAAGTTTGATACGGTATGATTGAATCCTAAATGTGTTCTAAACACAACTTTAATAACCCATTATCTCTCAGCAGGAGGGAGCCTCATACCATGACTTAGTCCAGCAACAGTCCAATAGTGACTTCCACACACAGCTCACAGTCTTAGTGTGTGTTGAATGTAAAGTCAGTCAGAGAAAATAGTTTCTCATCACCCTTAAGATGTGGAAACTATTTGATGAGCTACACTCGTACTACAGCTTTAAATGTTAATATACTGAAACTAAAATTGGTATATAAGTGGCCTTTTCTGTTGCTGATCTTAATAATAGTGCAGTCTAGACCTTCAAGGCTTCCTGTATGCTTCAGTCTCTCAGTTACTGTCTGCAAAGCACAGGTGGGAGGAATAATATCATCAGCTGTGCAGCATGCATAGTTCCTCATATTGTAATGTTTGCTTTTGTGTGAGGAATTTGTCTGTAAGCAGAGATGGTCTGAGCTTGCTCTCTAAACCTGGCAGAGCTGGCCTTATGTTGCTCAAGGTTGTAAATGCTTACAAATTAAGGATTTTATATATATATATTTATTTTCATTATTATCTTCCACGTTCCATGTGCTTCGGTTAATATTGAAGACAGACAAAACAAGTTTAATGACATGTTTAAACACATGGTTTTCCTGTTCAATCTAAGTGTGGACTTGTAGCTAAACAGGTGCCAGTTTACCTCATGGGCACTGTCCAGTTACCCTTGAGCAAACACTGATGGCACTGCTTGGAGTGTGGACAGTTTGGCAGCCCCTTCACTCATTCATCTCTCCACTAACCTACTGAGGGATTAATGTAGGTCTTTTAAAGAGATATATAACTTAAACTCCATCACAATTTAAACCACTATCAGTAGTCTGAGCTGCATACTCTACTGAATATCTGAACCATCATGGTCAAAAGATGCAGCTTGTGTGACCACCAGATGATGACAGCAGCTTATGGCAGATTTTCCATCAGGATATTGCAGATTTCTGCTGGTGGTTCAGCTAGATACAATTGGCCATCATAGTTCAGTGAAACAGATGGCAGCCATCAGTAGCTGGTTTCAGCTGGATTCTGTGACCCAGGCTCTCCTGTTTCTAGTTCTGCACAAGCTGAGGGACACTCTGTGTTTTTATGTATACATTTGGGTTCTGAGTCATCTATACAAATACAGCTTTCTTTAAATATAAGCAAGCCAGCCCCGTAGTAATGGGTTCAAACCCCACACGGACCACAAAGCCTATTTTCAGACTATGTGTGTATGTGTGTGTGTGCTTAAAAGATGTTTTAGATTTCAGTCATTTCACTGTCAGAGACACCACATACTTTGTCTGCAGCTCTGAAACACAACACTGGGAGGTTTGGGTTTAAACTTTTAATCCCAGAGGAGAAAACAGACTCAAAATATATATTTTAACTGTCAGTCACCAGGCCTGTGGGTATGTTTTTGTTTTAGTGTGTTTTTGTGTGAGTTAGAGTATATAAGTATGCAGTAGCTATACAAACTCTCCATTAGAGCTTTAGTGTTTGGAGGGAGGAGAGTAGGCTGCCAGTCACTCATAGAAAACCTATGAACCACACTTTTCAATCGGTCTTTGGTTTTATGGGCACACACACACTTTGGTTTTCATTTGCTCAGGGAGATATTTGAGGCCAAATTATGATGAAAGACTGCTGCTCAATCGCTTAGTGGTCAAACGCATTCCTTTTTCTCCCGCTGTTATTTTTATGCCTTTTCCTTGTTCCTTTGCTATTTCCATTTTTGCTCTTGCCTTCTCAAATATGTTTAATACATTGACCTCCTATTTTTCCAAGTCCACTTCTATCACCAGAGGCTTAAAGTGTCCTAGTTTATACAATAGCATTATGTTAGGTAATCTCAAAATGTATGAATAAACTTAAGCTGTGTCTCTTTCTGTTCTGTGTCTCATGTTTCTTACAGGGAAATATTATACAAAAGTGTCCCACTGAGTTTGATAATTCAGAACCTACGCTTGCAGGTGAGTACATGCTTGTGTTTTGCTGCCATCTGGTGGTATAAAGTGTATTGAAAGAGTTCTCTTTCTTATCTGTAACGTCCCATTTAACCTGTAGTTCAGTTAGACATTAACACATACTGTAACTGAATTATCTGGTAAAGATGTTTCAGAAGCAAATTTATGAATCCAATCCAACCATCCAAATCTTTTTTTTTTTTAAATAACAGTAAAACTACTTTAAGCAGTCTAGGTAAAACAGCAATTACATTTTGTATTAAACCAAATATTATACATTCAGCACACAATTGTTCAAATGTGTGTTTCAATTTGCAAAAAGAAAAACACAAAACCTCATATATAAAGAGAATCTTTAGCCAAACATTAAATTATCTTCAGAAACGTAAGTATTTATCAAACAGTGTGTTTTTTTAAATGTCAAGTCTTTTTGTTGTTGTTGTTGTGTGTGCAGAGTTAAGGGAGCTTAGAGGAGCTATACAATCGGACTTGGAGCTGTACCCTTCTTCGCTTTCTGCTTCACAACCAGCTTCTCCTCTCCCTTTGAAGAAATTGAAAAACAAGTTCAGGTTAGTAGGTTATGCTGTTACAACCTCTAAGGATCTCATTTTAATTAAGAGAGCAATGACACAATGTTTGCACAATGTTGCTTTTGAATTCAAACATTTGATTTATTTTACTTCTTCCTCTCCCTTAGTCTACCATCGAGGCTTTCTATTGAGGGTGTGCAAGATTTGAGCCCCACCACAGCCCTAAAGCCACATCCACCTCCTCCTCTGAGTCATACTACACCCAGGCCTCCATCAGGCGCCCGTCCCAGCAAGTCCTCATCATCAGTTAAAGTGATTAATAGCTCTTCACTGACTAGGACTCATGGACAGCACATAATCACACCCGCCTTCACTGGAGCTAGGAAAACACAAACATCTATCTGCAGTAGGATCTCAACTTCTAGGCATGCAAACCTCCCTACTTCACTTCCAGGGTCTACCAGGGACCAGATGGTATTAAAAACCCTACAAGACTGTAGTCTTTATCCAGAGCGAAATGGTGCTAGTCCCCATTGCAGGACCCTAACTTCTAGTCCTAGTTTTCCAAGAAATTCATCCAATGCCAATATTCACAGGCCAAGCAGAAAGAGTGATCTGTCGCCCCAGACTGAGAGAAAAAGCAGCCCTGCCTTGAGGTCCAGAAACTTCAATAGTGTCCCCTCTTTCCATCACTGTGAGGCAGGAAGTTACAGCAGCAATACTGAACATTGTGTGTCAACGACTGGGAAACCAAAGACCAAAAAGGGGCAACAGAATAGTACCTGTGGAGGTAGTTTACTGTCAGTGCAGATGGAGGATGACATTAAGAAGTACTCTTCTGAGAGTTTTCAGTCTGAAACTGGGAGCTCCCCTACACAAATGGACACAATGAACAGAAACAATGGAATTGATATAAATAAAAATGGTCATCTTGGGAAGGACATCACACAACAGCAAATCCCTGTAGCCACAAGCGTTCACCCAGCAGCTATACGGAAACATAGACAGTTCTTTCCTGCCCCCAAAATACCACTTGAGGGCGACACAAGTCAGTCACAAAGGGTCCAAGAGACACAGACAGAGCTGGAGTTTATCCACAAGTTTTACCAGCCAGTCCCTCCAAAAAGTGTCTCAACGTAAAGATGGTCTAGGAATCTTGCATCTGTTTCAGGAAAAATGCAAGGGAGGTTGTTTTTTGTGATATTGCAAACTTTTAGAAAACTGGGCAATTCCTACACAGTGTTACGACATCAGACTCAATTATATTTGGTAGCATGATTACTTGAAATTGTTTCACTCTACAATATTTCACAGTTTTGTCTGCATCCTTTAAAATAAACATGAACTCTAAGTTATGTATGAACAAGGAATTACGAGTGCTTAAACTTTTTTTTTTAAGTGATTGATTGAGAAAGTGTGTTTTGTAGATGTAGTGTGTTAGGGTTGGGTTCTGCTTTAATGATAAACTAAAATAACAAAAAGTACAAAGTATATCATTTCTAAGAATGACTGAGAGATGTTTAAAATGGACATTAGATAATGACTGAAATCAAATTATCTCTGTGGTTCATGCCATTTGCTGTTTTAAAGCTCTAATTTAATCTAATGAACTCACTGTTTATGAAATGCACAAAGTACTGACGCTATGAGTGTAATCATGTGGATATGCAGGCCAAACATTTCAACGATTTGCAGGATTTTAATGCCATTATAAAAAAACGTGAGGAAGTGTGTTTACCTTTCTGAAGCTGCTGGTGTCTCTGCTGCCTCATGAGGGCAGAGTTACAGACAGGACTATGGAAACGATATGTTCAATGTGTTAGGATCAGGATAATGAACAGCAGCCTAGATCTACAATAATAAAAAGTTGATTTCTGTTAAGGTGAGCATCATTTTACCGTGGCATAGTTAAAATAAATTCCACCAATGGAATGGCATCATATACATTTCCTGTCTCCTGAGTGGGCGTGGTCCTATTTGTTTGCATTTAACTTTAGTTTTCATAAAATGTGTGTAAATTAATCATATTGTCAAAATTGGTAGCCTATCAAAATATAATAGGCCATTTTGGATTTCTGAAACTGGAAAGTAGTGTTTTAACGTCAGGTTTTAACAAGGGAGATGGCCATCAATGTGAGTGTGTGACTTTGTAGAGGACTCGAGAGACTTTAATTGTTTTTTTTCTTCCAGAAACAATAACATAATAACTGTGTTTCGTCTTAGCGGTTCATCAGCATTGGTCTAAAAGAGATAGAAAGAAAGAATATAGCTTTACAGAACAGTTCTTGATGTTGTGCCGTGAACTACGCATAGGAACTACGGCTCAACACCAGATTACCCAACACGCGCTACGGTTGGCACAGCACGTGACATTACTGCCATTTGCTGCTAGAAGCACATGGCGGATTCTCCTGGTGGTGATTTCTGCGGTAACTGAGGATCATCGACCTTCAGTGAGGTATGTGAAAACGTTATGTTGTTTTCGAGTGTTTATCTTTGTCATACTTGTGAATACAGAGCATCTTTCAGCCCGAGATGTATACAAAAAACAGTGAGTGCACCTGATAATGAGACATGATGGAGGGTGACTGACAATATTACTATATAGGCTACTAAGTTATAAAACCTTGGCTTTAGCTTACGTTAAAACGTAGTAAAACACTGTAAATCGGCTGTTTAAAAAGTTGTATTACAAAATTCGCCTAATACGAGACTTTTAAACATTAACGATGCCCGACAGCACACCACGTGGTTAGCATGCTGACATTAGCATTTAGCTAACACCTTGCTAGCAACGCAGTAGACCAGCGACATTTACATCTTTTAACTATCCATTTACGAAACAAAAAACAAGACTGAACTGGTAACATTGGGTATTAAATAAGTAACTATATTATATTTGAAAGAATATCGTCCTGTATAGTACTATGGTAGGTGAAGATGGTACATTTTAACTGACCTATTTGTTCTATGTACATCTTTACACGGGTACTTTTTTTTTAGTTTGGAACTGTTTATGTTGCAATACAGTAATTAATTAAATTAGTATAAACCATTATATACAGTCTATGGATATAAGTATTTAAGGAGTATAGGAACTGTGATTTACCATGTGGTGTAGAGACTATTGATTTAAAGAAAATTAAAAACATGCTTCATTATGTTATATACAGTAGGCCTACAGGGTTCTTACGGTCATTAAAAACCTGGAAAAGTCATGGAAATTCAAAATGCTAATTCCAGACCCTGGAAAAGTTATGGAAAACAATATTTTTCCCAAAGTTTTGGAAAAGTCATGGCAATGTAACTAAAGTTGCATAAAATATAATTTATATTTTATCTAATCGCCGAAATAGTAATACTATAATGATGATAAATACTGTATCGTATAGTAATGAAACGTAAAATGGCATTTAACTGGTATTTTGCTGGTGAGAGATTTTAGTTGCCTTAGCCTGTAGAAGCTAGTAAGCATACTATTTGTTTTAGATAGGCACAACATGTTTCAGACCTTATTTTCCTGTTCCATGTTAAAATAAACAATTTCCAGTGGTACCGCTGAGAGAGTAATTTTTTTGGTCATGGAAAATTAGGTAAAGGTCATGGAGAAGTCATTGAAAATCATTGGTGAAAAAGTGCATGTATATTATCAAGATATGAAATAACCTATACCTTGCAATATTTGTTTTACCCAGCACACTTTCAAGTAGCAGTACTTTTACTTGAGGGGAAAATATCCTAATATTCTTTCCTTCCCTGTAAATAAAGTATCCTCCTGTGTTTAAGATGGATGCAATACTCAACACACTTAAGCAGTTCAGACTGGAGTCTTACTGCGACCAGTTGGTCCAGTTGGGCGTGAAGGAAACAAGAGATTTCCTGGATAGTGTTACAGATGAAGATCTGGACAACATGGGTGAGATGAACTTCAACTTGAAATCCAAGACTGTCAAACATGCAGCTGACACTCGGTAGAAAAAACAGTTACACCTACATCTAGTGTTTCTAAGCCTGGAGATGTAATTCACTTGCATTTTCATTCAAAGTTGTATCTGATTTAAGCATTCATTGTTGACACTGTTTGACGTTTCTAATGCCTCATTATACTTTCACACTCAAATAAAGAAGTCAAAAGAAGTCATTTTAAGTTAAATGTTGTTATAAAAATGATATACCGTAAATTCCGGACTATTAAGCGCACCAATTGTGGGTAGCGTGGCTGAGCTTCTCCGGCGTCTCCGGCTCGCTGGAGAAGCCAGCGCCAGCCAATCAAATCCCGTTT
>CALSBZ010000190.1:212858-230136 GCA_943591055.1 Gobionotothen gibberifrons
AGTGCGATTAAAATGCGTTAATTTTTGTGTAATTAATTAATCTTAATGCGTTAAAGTCCCGGCCCTAATTTTTACCATTGCCAATTTGTTCAGACTTACTTGTTCCTGTGTTGTAGATTGCAGTGGTGGAAGGCTTGTACCTCCTCTTCAGAGAGCTACTTCCTCAGCGTGGAAGACCACAAGGAGAGAGACTCATTAAGGACCTGGATGTCTTTGAGAACTCTCTGTACTGCTGGGCACACCTCCTATCAGAAGCAAAGGTATGAGGATAGTGAGGCTTGACCAATATGGCTCCTGGGGTTAAATATATTATTTTTAATGAAATCTGTCCACAAGTGCCAGTCTTTTGGTGTGGTAATAAATATCTCATCTTTTTCTGAGAGTTGCCATTCATATTGATGAAATGCAAGGATGTATTGTCCTATTTGATGGTTGAAAACTTAAGTAATTGTCACCTTGCCTTATTTTGACAGAAGCAATCAGGATACCCTGAGAACTTTGCACCAATCGCTCTGACGTCTGAAGATGGCAGCCGCTTCTCTGAACCAGTCAGAGTACCTGGAGTACCCGGAGCCTACGAACGATCTTATGTTCGTCAGAAAATCCAAGGTAAGACTGAATAGTCGTAAAAATTCTCATACATAATATTTGTTAACAAGATGCCCATCTGTTACGTCCTGATTAGGGGAAGAGGAATGCAACATATACCAGTATGGAATTGGTAAAGTTACAAGGATTTATTTATACAACAAGTTAAACAAAAAGGCAGGCAAACGGCCAGGCACAAACAAAAGAGGCCAAAAGGGCGCAGGTTGAAGTAAAGAGCAAACAAAAGGAGAACTCTAATAAAATGAGCCTGTTCAAAATAGAGATAAGGATTTACAACAAAACGAACAACAAAAAGAGACGGTAGACAAACACAGCTATCTGTGAGTACAACAACTCAACGTAGTACTATCCTAAGCTAAACACCATACATCACAATAACAGTAACCATACCACATGAGGTACACAGTTAACAGCAAATAAGCAAGTGGCGAGAGGCGTCTGTTCACACACAACAGAGCCTCCCGAATGATGACAGTCGACCGTCTTTATAGTCCTCCCCCAGAAGGTGTGCGCTGGTTGTGCGCTGGGATTGGAGCGCGTCGGGCCCGTCAGCTCCAATCACAGTCTTCGGGGCGGACCAGAGGATGGGCAGCCAATGACATCAGGGCCACTGCACAGTTCATTTACATATCATACAGAACAGAGTAAATAGGACCGGGGAATCAGCGGCCGTAACACCATCATAGATGTATAAAATAAAGCAGAAGTTAAATACAAAAATACACAAAGCAACTCTGTCCTTTAGTGATCCGGTCCCCTGTTTTACTTTTGACAACATTCAGCATTACTATAGCCATTGTTTTTACCGAAATTGGTAAATGGCAACATTTTGCAGGCCCTTCTGAATCCTGAAACAAGCAGTGAAGAAAACCCCTCAATGAGTTGATTAAATGAAAAGCTATTCGAACTTAATGCAGTTAGAGCCTAACATCATACCTTCTAAGGGTGACTTGTTTTTAACATGGCATGGACATACAAAATATAAAGAACATTCAGCATTGGCATTTATACTAACACATTTGTCAAATAAATGTGTTATTGGCAAATGGTGCTACCAGCTACAATTCATTTTCTAACCTTTTCTTTAGATGGAGAGCAAATTCCTAATTGCACTGAAAAGGTTTTGCAAAAGAAGTCGGTGAAGAGAGCCTTTGACATTGAGAGAGTTCTGCTCAGTCTGCCTCCATCCATCAGAACCTACCCTCTTTGGATTCACCCCGACAAGACGGCTGGACTGAAGTATGGATCATCAGTTACTCTGTACACCTTTTTTCATATTGCCTTGTTTTTACTAACCTGTACAATTTAAATGAAAGCTTTAAGATCAACAATGAGAAGACTTTTGGAAGTATGGTGGAAGAATTAAAATCTCCCGACCATCAACACCTCAATGTGACCCCACCTCTGCGTTTGAAGGATCTAGGACTGTGTGAAGGACGCCTTGTTCTACTGAGTGAAGGTACTCAATCACAATGTGCATTGGTCATTTCTGACCGCACATATACTGTATGTTTTAAATGGTAATTTCACCTAGAATATTTTGTATTAACTTACAGAAACGCGTCTAACTAGAAATCACAGTTTAGCAATCTCTGAGTGATATTGAGTGGCAATAGTCATCACACAAAACATAATCATTAAAAATATGGTGCATTATTTGTAAACATAAGGCCGTGCAGAAACAAATGTTATTATGCCTTCTATTCTTGACCATTCTGAAAGGGACTTAATTTTTAGGATGCTTTCTAATGAACATTGTTTTATTTCCTCTCTTTGTCAGACAACATTGGCGTGAGTGTGAATGTGGGCAAAGCTTGCCCAGCAACTATCAACGTTCTTGATTGTTTGGTTGGCGAATACACAACACTGGATGTGAATGTGCTAGCAGCCAGGTAAGCACCTGTTACTCTGTATTCACCTTTCCCAGGCTCGAGGAAGCACTCCAAAATAATATATTTTTCTTTATGGCTGGAATTGGATGATTTGGGAACCTAAATTCTTGTGTTGGTTGACTTTTAAGTGCCTTTATCCCTGTGCTTAATTTCTTTCTCACCCACATTTTTCAATCATGCTTAAAAAAGTATTTGTAATTGTATAACTTTTTGTAATGTTACATGCAGGGATGGTTGGATAGACGGACACAACCAACAAAGAGACATTCAGTGAATTAAAATGTATAAGTTGGGTCAATATTTTTGGTAAATGACAGCATGGGCATGACATTTTTTGACATTGAACACAGGACTGGTGACCATGGTGATGGCCGGACATTTGTCACAACCAGGACTCCAAAAGAGGCTATACTGGTAACTGTCTGTCTCTCCTTTGAACGTTTCTCTTAAAGATGTGGGACTGACAGGGCTGTACACATTTACAATATGATTTTCTTGACTTGAATGTTCATTAGGTGCTGATAGACACAAGCTCCTCCATGGAGGAAGAGTGCTATGCAAGTGCAGAAATACAGAAGATCAACGCTGTGAAAGAGCTCTTTGACAACTTCGCTACGAGGACCATGGCTTATGATTTTTGTCACATCATCGGTCTTGTGAAGTTCGACTCCCTGGTGAAAATTCTTCACACATTCACAGAAAATCTGGAAACGTTCAAGGTAAAGTCAGTGTATCCGTCTTTAATTTAAGAACCGTTTATGTCGGATTGTAAATCAGAAATCTGTTTTGAGGAACATGGATATGTACTCTAAATAGATCTCTATTCAGTCCCACCTCACTTCCCCATTGCCTCAAGGTGGTTGCTGTTTCAAACCAAAGACAACCAAAGACGGTCTGAAGCTCTTTGAGATTGAGACGGTTCTGTCATTGGAGCAGAGGAAACTCAAGGAAACACTTGACCCCTCCTCCATCAGCAAGGTTAGATATTATACGTCGTAAAACATTACTTTTTCACACAGACATAATGTTTTGACTTGGTTTCTAAATGTACCTTTTATTGGTTTATTTTATAGCATTGCCTGACACAATTCTTTGCTACTCATGGGTATGACGAATGTCCAGAGACATCCTTGCCAAGTCAGATCCACAGCAAAGTGACAGCGACAGAGAGGTGAGGGATATACACATCATTTTTACAGAGGCTGATAATTACCTGGTTAAAAAAAGGTTACTTTGCTATCCATCTTCTGATGACCAGCTGAGCATTCAAAGTAAATGTGCCACAGAACTGCTGTCTTTGTAAAATGTTACTGCATGATCTATGATTGAATACCGCATAATCATATTCCATTTTTAGTGCTCTCAAAAAGAAGATTAAGGAGTCCTGGAAGAAGATGCTTTTGGAGAAGGACAAGCGTGTGCTGGAGGAGCTGAAGAGCCTGCACTGTAACCCTCATCCCTTCTTCAGAGTCTTCCCATCAGAGTCAGACTTCAGTAAGTGGCTTTGTTTTCTTTTTTTAATGAGGCCAATAAAAGTACACTGATTTTTATTCAAGCAAATAAATGTATTTGTTCATATACTGTGTTATCTTCTCAGCGTTCTGGAGGATTCTCATGCAGGGCCCTCCTGACACACCGTATAAGAAAGGCGTGTTTGAGCTGTACTGCCAGTTTGGTCCCGACTACCCAGCCAAGCCTCCACTCGTCCGCTTTGTCACACCCGTATACTGCCAAAATGCAAATAACTGAACAATTATTAAATAAATGTATTTGTCTTTTTAATAATATGCAGATAGATGGTAATCACTTATAAAGCAATGTTATCTGTGCGAAATGTACGTGTGTTTCTTAACATGATGACAGGTGTACCACTGCAATGTCAACAGTGTGGGTCGCATCTGCCACAACATATTTGACCGCAACTACAACGCCCACATCACCATGAGAGAGATCCTAGAAGCTGTGTACGGACTGCTGATCATCCCTGAGCCTGAGGACCCACTGGACAGGTGACATGCATATTTATGTTCTGTATGGTGGAAATGTTTAGCTTATTTAAAGAGTCATTTCTTTTTCTTTCTTTTTTTTTATTTTATGGAAGAAAGGGCATTTTTTGTTGTCAGAATAGTCTCAGCACAAAACACATTTTTCCATAACGAACACAACAGCAGTTTGTCTATTATTCAGGATACAAACAATTGATATGAAGCAAGATAATAACTGGTGCAGCTGCCCTATTCTCATTCTGTGAGATGGAACAGGAAATCAGGGACAAGAAATGTAGGTTTACAAAAACACAATAACATAACCGGTAAATTGAAAACCTTTTTTCTTTACAGTAGCTCTTTGAAGATATACTGCCATCAGAATGCTTTGTTTTTTTCTGGGAGTTTAGGTCAGAAAAGGTGTTAATTAACTTTAAAATATCACGTATTTGACTCTGATGCTGAGTTTCTTTTTTACTTTTGAAGCATTTTGGCTGAAGAATTCCTGACGAGCCGGGAGACCTATCAACGAGAAGCTGAGAACCACACAGAGAAAACTGCAGGAAAGTCCCTGGATGACATGGAGAAAGTAAATGGGCACCCACATATTTACAGTGGATACGTTTTTACATTTTGACCTTAACATATGTTTTTTATTTGTTCACTTTTTATTAAAAGAACCTGGTGCAGCCTGTTCCACAGTTCATACCCCAACATCTGATCTGTCCACTGACCAAGAAGATGTTTGTTGATCCTGTGAAAACGGCGTATGGCACAGTGTATGAACGCAAGGCCATCGAGGAACACCTGAAGAAGTACGTTAATTTACTAGGAATGCTTTCCCTGTCTGGTAAATAACTGATAACTGTTTAGGAAACAGCTAGAAATCCCCTTCATGTTGATCTATTTAAACTAGGGCTGTCAACCTTCAGACGTCAACGCTTGTAATTAATCCTGAAACCTTAACACCTTGAAAAATGTTTTGTACTTTTGATTTATTTTGCAGACACCATTACGATCCGTTGGCGGGCCCAGGAAATGAGCTTGAAATGAACAACATCAGAGCCGACCAGGACATGAAGAAAAGGGTGATGGATCATCGCTCTCGGCAAATTAGGTTCTAGGTTACAATAGTGTACCTCAAGTCAAGTTCACATATAAAAGGAAATGAACCCAGTTACTTTCTTTTTATCGATAGTTCCTTTTCGGCGCTTTATTCATCCTGTTTATTGGGAACGTTTGCATGTTATATCACTCCCTTCCTGACATCACTTTTCATATTGTTTTTATGTGTGTTTGGTTTTTATGTGTGTTTTATTGTACAATTAACTTTTGATTGTACAATGTCCTTTTTATTGCTGTCCTTTTTTTCACAGTTTTATTACTAAAGTTTGTTGTCTCTAAAAAGCATGTTATAATATAGAGTATATTGAATTCAGTTCATTGCATTTGTCTTACTATTGATAGAAGAATAATCAAGTTGTCATCGTGCATTTAAAAGCTTTGAAAAAATGGATTATCGTCTGAATTTGGCTGAATTTTGAGCCTTGAGTTTGACATGCCTGCCATAGACGATCGCCACCTCCTTGAGGATATCACCCAACAACAAAACCCTGTAGCCATAAGCCTTCATCCAGCATCTATATGGAAAAACAAACAGTTCTTTCCTGCCCCCAAACTACCACTTGAGGGCGCCACAAGTCAGTCACAAAGTGTTCAAGAGACACAGACAGCTGGAGATCATCAACAAGTTTTTCCATGCAGTCCCTCCAACAAGGGTGTCAACGTAAAGCTGTTCTGTAAAAGTTATATATCTGATTATATTTGGTAGCATGATTCCTTGCCAGTTGCATACATTGATTTACTTTTCACAGTTGTGTCTGCATCCATACAAATAAACTGTCAGTTATTGACAACAAGGAAAACGGGTGCTTAAATCTTTTTATTTGTTTATGCGTAACAAACTATGCTGTCCTGCTTTTATGATAAACGCAAATAACTCATTACAATGTTAATAAGTTACAATTACTGAGGGATGTTTGAACTGCACATTAGACTGGACTCAACAAAATGATCTCTATTGTTTGTATAAAGAGTCACCTAATGATGGCTCTATTCCATTAATCTATGTTTCACAGAACCATGGGCTGTATGCAAGCACTAAATTAATATATTATATAACACTGAATAGGATTTATTTTTTTACGTAAGTACGGGCTCTTCTCTCCATAAATATACAGATGTTTTGGTGAGCTTAAATCATGGATATGCAGGCAAAAGAAAGCTAACAATTTGCAGACATTTTAATAACATGACAGAACATTCACTTATGGCATGTCAAATCAGTAATGAGTAACCCAACTTATCCTGGAATAAACAGGTGGCATGCAGTGAGTCTGACACAAGCCTGTTAATAAAGGGTGTAAAAACAAAGCAAAATACGGTTCAACAACATGTATCATACTAAAACTTTCAAGAGGGAGCACCAATACATTATTTAAATGTTTAATGACAGTGCTGCGTTTAGTTGTGTTTTTATAAGTTTCGTTTCCTCTGAAGCCACACCCTCCAATGAACAGAAACGGATGACTGTGTACCAACAACAAGGTAAGATTGTTATATTGTTCTTTGGGGTTGAATGTAGTCAATTCGACTTGATTTGTATTTATTGTCAAAATATAATTTTGACGAAAATGACCCTAAGGTATTGAACTCGTTGAATTGTCTTGCTGTTGACGAATGCTGCCTGTTACAGACTGTTGCTGTTTCTCCGGGCTTTACCGAGGACATCATTGTAACTGCAGTAAGAACGATTGCATATGTTTGTGTTATGATGCTCTACCGTTTTTAACTTATCACTTTAAGCATTTAGGAAAATGGTGTAAGTGCTCAAATGTCATGTGTAATGGTTTTGTACCTTTTTGAAAAAGAGATAGATCAGCTCAGCTATTACTCTTACTGCTATGGAATTAGTTTTGTGTCAAAGGTAAAGGAACACTTTCTCAGAATCAAGCAAAACTAAGAGTCAAGCAAAATATAATTAATTTCAAAAATAAAACTAAGTTGCAAACAAATCATTTGTGTAATCATGTAAACTATAAGTCTTTTTTGTTTGCAGTTCTTGTTGCTTCTTTCTCAATGATCAGACTTTTGCTCTTGCTGCAGCTGTCTCGTTTGTGCTCCATCATTTTTTGTTTTCGATTCTGACACAAGCATCCTAGGTGGGCGGGACTTTCAGGGGTGCGTCCCCATTGGCTACTCAGTTTTTGAGTGACAGCCCATTACACCACAGATCGTACAGTGCAACTCATGCAGCAGAGTCCACTCGGCCACGTGTGTGTTGGTGCCTCCTTGTGAGTTTTAATGAAAATATCGGACTTATCTCATGGAATCCCTGTGCATTATACTTGTGTTGTGTAGTTTATACTTTAAATATATTTAATAAAATAATTTCCCAATTTGGGATCGATAAAGTGTCTGTCTATGTTATAGATAAAAAACACATGTATTTTCAAGCTAAAGGTGATACACAATATAGGCTGTATATTTTTATTTTTTAAAGACATTTCAAAAGCATAATGGCTATATTTAGGACAAACAATTAAAGACTGCTTTAATTGAGCAAATTCTACAATATAAATATGGCAGATTTGCTTTATTAAACAGACCAGGGGCCTCATGTATAACGGCGTGCGTAGGATTGACGTGGGAAGGTTGCTTACGTAGTAGAAATCCGAAAAATAGGTCCATACATTTTCCGCCACTTCCCGATTCACCAAACATTGCGTACCGGCGAGGAAAGTGCGTATGGCACTTCCTACGCCGGTTTCCCTTTATAAATCACAACCGACTCGAAATGCGGTGCAGCTTTTGCGGGCTTCATGTAACGCCCATATTGTAGTCAAAGAAATGCCCATTCATTCATTCATTTTGACTGACTGCATGAAGCATCTCATTCTGAGAAAGTGTTCCTTTATCTTTATGACACAAAACTAATTCCATATTCTTCAGTATTTAATGCTACTCTCAAATCGTATCAAAAGAACATTCATTTCCAAGATGTTCAAATTTGTTTCGACAAAACAAATGTTGTACATGTGACACATCATTGCTTGCATAACCCTACTTTTAAGTAGGGCTCCTTTTATTATTTGAGTAATTTAGTGTTCTAGTCTTCTTTCCTTCCCTGTAAATAATGTATATTGATGTGTTTGTTAAGATGGATGCAATACTCAACACACTTAAGCAGTTCAGACTGGAGTCTTACTGCAACCAGTTGGTCCAGCTGGGCGTGAAGGATTCAAGAGATTTCCTGGATAGCGTTACAGATGAAGATCTGGACAACATGGGTGAGATGAACTTCAACTTGAAATCAGAGACTATACAAAAAAAAAATTCAGGTGACACTCAGTAGAAAACATCTTGTCTGGAGATGTAATTTATCCTTCCTTTTTATTAAGGCACATCACATTACCGGAAAAATATTAACCATGTAGGCTTACACAGCAATTCAACTGTAGTAAATACCTTTTTGTAACATTTTATCCAATTCAAATGCTACTTCTTCACACTGTGATAGGTGTTGATTCATCAACAGTGGTAGTTCTGTAGGTTATAGGTTGTGTGTCATAGTTTCAATAGATAGCAGTTACTTCTACTGTTCGCTTATATAGGTGTCTTATAGCATAAATGTGCATACCATGTCATTCACACTTCACATTCAATGAACAAATCAAAGTGAATTAAAACAAGTATTTTTGAATTAAATGTTCATTTATAAATATAATACACTTACTGAATTAAATACCGGTATTGCAGGTTTTAGTTGTGTGGAGAAGAACCGCTTTTCAGTGATGAAAAACTTTCTTCAAGGAGCTCCGGAGCAGCAGGTTCAAACTGTGACACCTGTGCACAAATCATTAAAGTCCTTCTGTCTGCAGTACACATACCCCAAATGTGCCCAACCAAAACAAATAACAGGTAAAGGAGCTCATATTTTTATTATCCACTTTTTATCAATAGATGAACCAGGGCTAGCCACTGCCACAAAGTAGCCCAATATTTATCAGACTGGGCTGTGACGTGTTAGAAATTAGATGTGGTCTGAGATGTGTTTCTGAAAACATTGGATATTTTGATCTAACAGATATGGATCGAGCAAAAACCACAGTTGAGGATCTGATGATGAGGATCTGCCATCTTGAAAGTGTTGGTAATTCCAAAGGAGTCTGTCTCTACACCATCGATGGGATGCCCTTGACAGATGACCCCTTCTTCAACACATGTGAGTAAACCTGAACTGCTCATGATAAAATGCTTATTAGCAAGATATTTGTACGGTTCTGTGTCCAACAGTGACAACAAGGGTATGGAAGCAGCCGTAATGTTGAACAATGACTCAGCTCTTCTTTTTATTGTAACAAAATGTTTGTTAACAAGTCCACCTGTCACATACGAGCTGAGAACCAAAGTGCAACACATGGGAAACCAGGGATAGTCGGTAACCAGCTTTATTGTAGGCAATAGGCTGGTATGAGAAAACACGGCAGATAGTAGTAAAAGGGCTGGTCGGGGACAGGCGAGGGGTCCAGGAGAAGGCAAGACGGGAGTCGCAGGTACAGAACCGGTCAGGGAGCAGGCAAGGCAGAATAATCCGAGTACAGGCAGGGTCAGGAAACAGACAAGGCAGGATGGTCTGGGACAGGCAGGGTCGAAACCGGGAGAGCACTCTGGAGGTAAATACGGGAAAGACTGGCATAGTGCAAAGTACGATCTGGCACTGAGGTGAAGGTGAAGTGGGCCTAAATACTAAATGAACTGATGAGTGTAACAGAGTGAGAGAGAGACAAGGTGTGGCTACCAGGTGACTCAGGAATGTAAATGCAGAAAATAGGTGAGAAAGAAAGCAGAACTGTGACACCACCATGTCATTTCAAATGTTGTTTTGCTTACACAGGGTCTTTGAAAGACAGACATATTGAAAATGGAGCTGTGATTTATGCCATTTTTACGCCAAGGGAAAACCTGAAACAGGCTCCTCAAATACCAACGCGAGAGGTTGTTGAAACCTTTGGAAGCGATATTGTTCGATGCCACATCATGCTCAAGGTGGGTCTAAATGTTATGGTCATTAAGCAACTAATGATGATATTAACATCTGATAATATGTTTGATTTATGGCCCTATTTATTATATAATTCAATGACCAAATTATATACTTACAATCCAGCACATTATTATTTACTTATTACATACAGGGAGACTTTCAGGTGACGGTGAAGTTGGCAAGTGACACGATAACAAATCTGAGACTCAAGCTGGCTAACAAAAGTGGAATCCCAGCACATGTCCTTCATTACAAGTAAATATCTAATCATCACACCAATGCTGATTCTTCTTTGACAACACAGTCAGATTTAATGTCTCTCCTGTACAGAGGTCAACATGGTGGTGGTGACACTCTGGAGAGTTGTGGGATCTCTGAAGGGTCAACCTTTAACTTCTATTTGTCCTCATTTCCTGACGAGACTTCATACGACGAGGCATTCTTCATTCATGATTTTTTGCCTTCAGTCCCACAAACCCAGAAAGGAATCAGTGTGTTCTTGTCTTCACTTTATGCTGTTGTAAGTTTCAATGTATAGAACATTATCAGTTCACATTTCAGAACCACCCTACAACTATTGGATAAAAAAATTGCTATGCTATTTTGTACAGACAGTTATTGTCCCCCTCAGAAGGAATGACAATAACTCTTGTGATTGATTCACTTTTAATCTAGCATCTTTAAACTAAAGACCAAAATTGTCAAATACTTTGAACTGTGACCTCAGCTGCCAATTGCATTCAGTGCTGATAGGCAAATATTACAATGTTAAAATGCTAAACTAGGGGGATAATGATAATACAGAGTATACTTGTTTAGCATCAGCATTTTAGCATTGTCATTGTGTGCATGGCAAGTCACAGATGTGGTTGTTATTGATATTGATTTTTTTTTTTACAGATTATTGTAATTTAGATATTTCTATACATACCCATGCATTTGGTACTTGTACATAAATGTATGTTGCAATTGTAATGCTTTTCTTTTTCTAGAAATATCATTATGGAACAAAGCTGCTGAAACTGATTGCCTACATACGGAAACTGACTGGATGTCACCCTCTCGCCCAAAGTCTGCATCAGTTGTGCTGCAGGAATGAAACCCTAACCAGGAACCAGAAGGTAAACAATATGAGCGAAGTGTGGTGTTACTAGCCCATTATACATCTAGTGCTGTGATTTTTTTTTCCAATCTTTTAACATTTCACAGCTGAAGATTTAATTAAAAATATCTGCATTGTTTCAGGAAAGATGTTTTCCTATCATTTGGGTAAATTGAACCTTTACACTGTGATACATGCTTTATGTCAGTTCCCCTTTGTTCAGACATGCTTGTTCCTGTGTTGTAGATTGCAGTGGTAGAAGGCATGTACCTCCTCTTCAGAGAGCTACTTCCTCAGCCTGGAAGACCACAGGGAGAGAATCTCATTAAGGACCTGGATGTCTTTGAGAACTCTCTGTACTGCTGGGCACATCTCCTATCAGAAGCAGAGGTATGATTATACTGAGGCTTGAACAATTTGGCCCGTGTGGTGTTAAATAAATAATATTTTTTACTGAAATCTGTCCATAATTGCCAGGGTTTTGTTGGTAAGGCTTAGCGTTCAACATTTAGGTTATATGCTACATGGCTTGATCCTGTTAAGGTAAATTCCAATTTGAATGTTGACCACTTCAGTAATGATCACCTTTTTTTGACAGAAACAATCAGGACACCATGAGAACTACGCACCAATCACTGTGACGTCTGAAGATGGCAGCCGCTTCTCTCAACCAGTCAGAGTACCTGGAGTACCCGGAGCATTGGAATGGGCTTATGTTCGTCAGAAAATCCAAGGTAAAACTAAAACGTCATACATATCATACAGTACATAATGTTTACAAGAGGCACATCATAGAAGATGTATTAAAAAGGAAGCAGAGGTCAATTACAAAATACAAATAGCTGCCTGATAATTTACTGATCCGATCCGATTTTTTAATACTTAAAAAAAACTTTTTATGAGCTGATCCCTTTATGAACACTAGAAGGAACAGTACAAAAGGAGCTGCAGTGACCTAGTTGTTAATAATAATAATAAGAGACACATGGATGGGAAAAAACCCACAAGATGCAATCAAGTTAGAATGGGTGGAGTTTTGATGTGGGGGTAAGGAGTTTAACTGGTGAAGGCAAGCTTGAAGAGGTGTATTTTAAAGGCTTGTTTGAAGGATGGTAAGGTGGGTGACTAACTGATATGGTTGGGTGTCCCAACTGTATTAGAATTAATTCAAAGTAACACAAATTGTTTTTAAATAACTGTATTCACTTATTAGTGAATGGTGCTGTAATCAGCTACATTTTGTTTAGATGGAAAGAAAATTCCCAACTGCACTGAAGAGGTGTTGCGTGGAACATCAATAAAGAAAGCCACCGACATTGAGAAGGTTCTGCTCAGTCTGCCTCCATTTGTCAGAACCTATCCTCTTTGGATTCACAAGGACAAGACGGCTGGTCAGAAGTATGTATCATTACAGTTTCATTAAATTACTTTAATGAGATGCTTTTCATGTCTGTTGCAATTGGACCTGGCTATGTTTTCACTAACCGGTACAATTTAATTAAAGCTTTAAGATCAACAATGAGAAGACTTTTGGAAGTATGATGGAAGAATTAAAATCTCCCGACAATCAATACCTCAATTTGACCCCACCTCTGCATTTGAAGGAACTAGGACAGTGTGAGGCACGCCTTGTTCTACTGAGTGAAGGTACTCTGTGGATTCGTATTTCCTGACTGTGCAAATAATACTGTATGTTTCCACTGGTATTGTTATCTTTTCAGAGTTATTTATTTACGAGGGTTATTGTACATTTAATAAAAATGTTACTCTTAAAATTGACAGTAAGCTAATTATCTCATTTTCGTGTGGAGGTTTTCACAATTAGTGGCCTAACATTATCAATGCAATGCTTCAACAAGCACTACACTACAACACAATACAATATAATATGATACAATACATATATACTGTATACACACACACATAGACACAAACATACATATACACACATGTAAAGGTAGCAATTAAAATACAAATAGACAGTAAATATAAAACATCCACAGGTTTGAGTCTAGTCTAGTGGGCTAGACTGCTAAACGGGTGAATTGAATAGTATTCTAAAATACTTCAACAGTACAAATGTATACAGTAGTAAAAATCTGTCCATAGCAGCGTGGGAGAAATAGTGTCTCGTGCTGGACATTACATAAACATATTGGAAAAGCATTGCCAGAGATGATATAGTATGATAACTCATTGTGGCAATGAATGGTATGGATTATACCATGTGCACCTATTGTTTTATTTTTCCCTGGGTAAGAAACAAGGATCAACCAGTTGATAAAAATAAATGTACTCAAGTAATGTACTTTAATGGTACAATTATGAAGTACTTTACTATAGTATTTACAACTTGCTAGTTTATAGTCTTTCAATACATGTCAGAGGAAACTTGCTTTTTACTTGTTACACTGACACATTCATTTGACAGCTATAGTTACTTTGATTTTACATACAAAACATCATGTTACAATTATGCAATATTTATAATTTAAAGGCCCTGTATAGACACATGTTAATAGTGTGCACCTTATTCTCGAACAGTCTGAAAGGGACCTCACATTGGTTTCCATATTGCCTCTGACATTAATGTTTCATGTTCAGCAAGCTTTGTAATGTAATTTCTTTTAATTATTATGTTTTATTTCCCTCTGTCAGACAACATTGGCGTGTGTTTGGGAAAAGATAAGGGTTCCCCTGGTATGATCAGTGTGCTTGATTGTTTGGATGGCAAAATCAAAACAGAGGATGTGAATTTGTTGGCAGCCAGGTAAGCACCTTTACGGTATCTTGTATTCAACTTTCAAGGAGGCACTCAAATATATTTCCGTTCGCCTTTTTTTTCATTCCTGTGTAAAATAAATACATTTTTAACGTATTATTTTTTATACATTTCTTTGACATTGAACACAGGACTGGTGACCATGGTGATGGCCGGACATTTGTCACAACCAGGACTCCAAAAGAGGCTATACTGGTAACTGTCTGTCTCTCCTTTGAACGTTTCTCTTAAAGATGTGGGACTGACAGGGCTGTACACATTTACAATATGATTTTCTTGACTTGAATGTTCATTAGGTGCTGATAGACACAAGCTCCTCCATGGAGGAAGAGTGCTATGCAAGTGCAGAAATACAGAAGATCAACGCTGTGAAAGAGCTCTTTGACAACTTCGCTACGAGGACCATGGCTTATGATTTTTATCACGTCATCGGTCTTGTGAAGTTCGACTCCGTGGTGAATATTCTTCACACATTCACAGAAAATCTGGAAACGTTCAAGGTAAAGTCAGTGTATCCGTCTTTAATTTAAGAACCGTTTATGTCGGATTGTAAATCAGTGATAAACCTCTTTTTCACATTTGTAGGAACACATGCGCAACATTGAAGCAAGTGGATGCACTCTGCTGTACGACGCTCTGCGACGGGGGGCGTCTGAGCTGGAAAAGGTCAAGACGAGGTTTCCGGATTGTAGACTCCGCATCATGTGTCTCACTGATGGAAATGATTCTGGGTAACCTAATTCCTCTAATCATGCCATAGTATCATGTTCATACTTCACCTGTAACTATGAGCAAGAAGACAATTAATAATGTCATAAGTAACAATGACAAATAACAGATCATTTAACTTTTAGCTGAAGTCTTAATCTCAATGTTTTCTTTCTTACTTTCCATAGATCCTGCATCGAGCCAGATGCAGTTACAGCCAAACTGCTGAAATCTAACATCGTTGTTGACTCAATCCTTCTTGGAAATGTGGAGAATAACATGCTGCATGGAATCAGCAATGCAACCGGTATGGCCTCTTTTGAAAGAGAGCGCTTTAGATAATATCCCAGTGATATACTTATAGAATCATGCTTCTAGTGTAATGTTCTGATTATGTCAATATGCATTCTGCCAATTCAAGAGAACTCTCCACAATCCTCATTGAAGTATTTTACTTAATGATGTTGACTATTTATTCTTATGTTAATTGCATGTCAAGGTATTCAACACCAAAAGGCTCAGGCATATACACATATACTGTATATTGCCTTTGGTACAATATATTAGCTGATTGCTATGAGTCCTCCCAAATTTCAGCACATTTAAGTGTGAGCATCTATGTTTTTCAAAGTCACAATTAGCGTTTAAATAATTAAATTAACATCTTGTAAGGAGGGACACTGTATTGTATCTGAAAAGTCTGTTTTGATTGCCATAGATATGATCTCTGAACAGATTTATATGCAGACACGTGTTCATTTCTCACCTCACTTCCACTGCCTCCAGGTGGTTGCTGTTTCAAACCAAAGACAACCAAAGACGGTCTGAAGCTCTTTGAGATTGAGACAGTTCTTTCACTAGAGCAGAGGAAACTCAAGGAAACACTTGACCCCTCTTCCATCAGCAAGGTTAGATATTATAGATCATTGTCCCCTATTCTGTTGGAAGTGATATCAAAACGAAACTCATTAGGTTTTTACATGGACCACTGATCTGCTAATTCATTTGTTTTTGTGATTTTATAGCGTAGTTTGACAAGCATCTTTGCTACTCATGGGTATGATGAATGTCCAGAGACATCCTTGCCAAGCCAGATCAACAGCAAAGTGACAGCGACAGAGAGGTGAGTAAGATATGAGATACAACCTTAAACAAAAGTTCAGTAATAGAAACATCAGTTATAGATCTGATCATAAACCTTGTCAAAAAAAGTTGTTATTATAAAATATTCTGCTGATTACCCTGCCTGCTGAGTTGACAAATTAAATGTGTCACATATTAAAAGTGTCCTCTCTGAAAAAATTGCCTTGATCACAATCAGACTTACAAAAAAGGTTTGTGTTGTTCTGTGTTAGGTTAATGAGACAGTCTTGCAACCAACACAGCGGGTGTAAAGCTACTCTGTACCGCGATGTTAACATGTTGTATAGCAATACCTGCCTAAAGGTTGGTTACTCTTAGACCTATGATTTTGAACTGCATGACAAGGTTTTATGTATGTACATATATATACTTTTTTGTTAGATTTACTATCTCTATATTATCTTAAGTGCTCTCAAAAAGAAGATTAAGGAGTCCACTAACGGGAAGTTTTTGGAGAAGGACAAGCGTGTGCTGGAGGAGCTGAAGAGCCTGCACTGTAACCCTCATCCCTTCTTCAGAGTCTTCCCATCAGAGTCAGACTTCAGTAAGTGGCTTCTCTCTTATTTTGGTGTTATGCATCTTTTTTTTCTTTCGGCATATTTATTAGTTTTGTTATACAGGCTGTACAGTATAATGAAATTAAACACAATAGACGCTAAATCTTCAGTTTTGTATTCATGCTAATTCATTATTTTTAGCTAAGGAGGAAAATGTGTTCTTATCTTCTCAGCGTTCTGGAGGATTCTCATGCAGGGCCCTCCTGACACACCGTATAAGAAAGGCGTGTTTGAGCTGTACTGCCAGTTTGGTCCTGACTACCCAGCCAAGCCTCCACTCGTCCGCTTTGTCACACCGGTATCCTGCCAAAATGCAAATAACTGAGCATTAAGAAAAAAGAAATCTCATATGTACCGTAAATTCCGGACTATTAAGCGCACCTGAATATAAGCC
>CALSBZ010000190.1:230536-268300 GCA_943591055.1 Gobionotothen gibberifrons
TGGGGAAAAAGTAGCGGCTTATAGTCCGGAAAGTACGGTAGTTAGATGTTGCATGATCGTTGTTCGTCACTAATAAAGTAGTTTATCAGTTAGAAATCTACTTGTGTTTCTTAACATGATGACAGGTGTACCACTGCAATGTCAACAGTGTGGGTCGCATCTGCCACAACTTATTTGACCGCAACTACAACGCCCACATCACCATGAGAGAGATCCTAGAAGCTGTGTACGGACTGCTGATCAGCCCTGAGCCTGAGGACCCACTGGACAGGTAAGATTTAAACCATTTACCAAATGAGTCACCATTATGGGCCCTTAAGCTAATTTTTACAAAGATATATTTTTTTATGCTGAATATGTCTTTGAAGAATGTCCAGATTTCAGTAAGTCTTTGTTGTGTGCTCAAAATGTTCTGTACATTGGAAATCCTTAGCTTCCTTGTATTAATATGTATTTGACTTTGATGTTACAACATCCGACATTGATTATTTGATCATTTTGCTAGATTTTTTTGTGAGATAATGTATTTTATTTTAATTTTTGTAAGCATTTTAGCTGAAGAATTCCTGACAAGCCGTGAGACGTATGAACGAGAAGCTGAGAAACACACAGAGGAAACTGCAGGGAAGTCACTGGATGACATGGAGAAAGTAAATGGGCTCTTATGTATACATATGTGTGGTGGATATCAGCTTGTTTTACATGTTTGGCCTTAATATAATGGGTTCTTCACTTTGTTTTTATTAAAAGAACCTGGTGGAGCCTGTTCCACAGTTTATACCCCAACATCTGATCTGTCCGCTCACCAAGAAGATGTTTGTTGATCCTATGAAAACGGTGTATGGCACAGTGTATGAACGCAAGGCCATTGAGGAACACCTGAAGCAGTGAGTTATTTGCTAAAAATGCATTACCTGTATTTAGGGTTGCAAAGGGGCGGAACGTTTCCGGTAAATTTCCGGAAAGTTTCCATGGGAAGTTTAGCTGGGGAATTTTGGAAATATTCGATGCAAAATTAAACAAAAAAACATGACATTTCAACAGAATTTTTTTTTTTAAGTAGAACAGAACAAGTTTTAATTATTTTATTGAACAATTATTTGTTTCATTGAAGAACGAAAACAGGAATGTTGAGTTAAATGTTACTCAACCCCACTCATTAAAAAATGAACAAAAATGCACCCCCATCCAAAAATCCCCACAAAGTCCCATTCAAAATGTTAAATGAAAAGAGCCCTTCTCCCTCCAAAAAGTCCCATTAAACATGCACATCTTCCTTCAAGCAATCCTCTGCATTTTGGCTAAACCCTTTCAGTCAATGGGTTCTTCCTGGGCCTCATCAACATCCAACTCTTCCTCTTCCTCTGCAGTGTCACTGTCCAGCCTTGTTGAGGATGGCTCTGTGTCAGGCTCAAAGAGCCTTAGGTTTGCCCGAATGCCAACCAGTTTTTCCACTCTCACATTTGTGAGCCTGTTGCGAACCTTTGTGTGGTCTCAATAGCCATGCAGTAAGCAGTGTGCTATGGCTACTTGAATGGCATCTGTTTGTTTTAGTCAAGATTATGCTAAAATATACTTTCCCCAACTATATTTAAGTTCCCTATGAAGAGCCAACTTTCAATTTAGAAAATTCCCAGTTTATTCCCATTTATTCCCGTTTATTCCCGTTAATTCCCGTGGAAAATGTCCATCTTTGAAAATTCTCGGAATTTTGCAACCCTACCTGTATTGTATATTTCTGATAACTGTTGAGAAACCATATTGGGGGTTGTATATGAACAATTCTTTAAATGTCTTTCAAGCACAAAAAATAATCATGTTCAAAGACATTGCGATTCAAAAGTCGTATTGTCATATGCACAATCTATGAATAATCTTTTTCTCTAATAAAATAGTTCAAGAGGATGGTGCAAATATTTCCACAGTAAAGTTGTTCGCTCTTTTGCAGACACCAGTACGATCCGACAGCCGGCCCAGGAAATGAGCTTGAAATGAACGACATCAGAGCCGACCAGGACATGAAGAAAATGGTGATGGATCATCGCTCTCTGCAAATTAACGTCTAAGTCACAACTGTGAATATTTACATCGGGTTCACAAATAGAAGGAAATAAACCAGCTATTCGTTTTATTGATAAAACGTACTCTTAATACATTACCTTTTACTTCTGATTTATACTCATATACTATACGTTTTTATTTTTCCTCTGTTGAGACATGTGGGTTTGGGGTTGTGTTTAATGATATATTTTGATGTGCTGGTTAGTCTGACAAAAATGTGTATGCAATGATGTTGTAGTCAAAACTTTAGAAGTGAAAAGGAGCAATTAATACAATTTTGCAAGAATATTCAAGGTTTTTTCTCAAAGTGATTTAAAGCAGGAAATGGTTGTCAGCTTTCAAATAGTTCATCTTTCTCATGTAAAGCAATTACAGATGGTATGTATTCAAGTTGTTTTGCATTTTACAGTTTATGAACTGTCAAAAACAAACTATTTTGGGTTGATATAACACAATGGTACAGAGAAGGAAGAATATTAATTTAAATAAGAAATAATGTAAGGATAAATCAGCTTTAATAGTATACAATTATTATTTTAAAAAGGACTTTATGCTTAAAAGAGTTTGACAATTTTGTGTAATTGGTTTAGATTGTTATAGTGTTTGAATGTTCTTGGGAAATTGGGGGTAACTTGTTCATGTTCAAATTGTATAATAGTTTTTCTCATTCAATGTTGGATTTATGATTATATTGCTGGAAGATAGAAATGCAACATCTACTATTGGAAACATAACTCCTATAACTGGACTGACAATGTAACTCTCATCTAAACAATAAACAATTTGATTTGTACATAGGCTACATCTCAGTGTCACTTATTTAATATCATTGATGATGGCCTGCCCTTTGGGTTTACACTGAAGCCTCAGCGGCTCCCAGTTATGTTTTGTAGCCAACTAAGTGCAACATTTAAAATTATTTTCAAGTTTTGAAAAAGTGTTAAGACAACGTCTAATGAGAACTTGAAAGGGAACAAGTTGCCTGAATTCTCACAATCCAACAGAAACTATTTTTATCCAGTCAATTAAATAAGAATTTGTCAATTTGTCAGAGACAATGTATGTAGCATAATGCTAGAGAGATGGCCCTGTTGGAAGAAGTACTCCGTTTACTTAAAATAGGGTAGGTAAGAATGGAGAAACCAGCTCGAGTAAGCTAGAATTTGAAAGTACACAACCGGAAAAAATCTGCCCCTTCCTTCAGAGCCTCTCCTTCAACACACACGAACGTGCACATGGCCAATGAGGGCACTAGATAAGTTTGTGCACGAGATGGAAGGCTGACAGGCAGGTAGGCAATCTAATTATCTGCCGAGGAAAATGATTGGTCGTGCTTTTTACAGCGCCACGGCTTCCACAGATGAAATATATGTATTGTCAAAGCATATGTATTCATTGCTATCGGGATGTTAACAGCATTCCATGGAATATAACAAAAAGTGTTTCTGAAGTGAATTACCTACCCTACCTACCTTTAAGTAAAAGTAACATACTATGTTCTTTAAAAACTCCATCACATACAATGGTAAAAGCAGAGCCCTACGGCGCTGGGTAAAAGTATATATCTACAGTAAAGACCAATCACCGCCTCCCATTCTACATGACGTCATGTCCGGGAACCAAGTAAAATTTGGTTTTATTTAATACAAATAAAATAGTTCATGAATGATTTACAAACTATATTATAGTGTTATTTTACAACATCTGTATTTTTCTTTATAGATAAATCCTATTCATTATGTTACGGACCGGGTGGTTTTACCGTCTCCGGTTATGCTTTTATTTTGAAGGCTGTAGACGGAAGTGATATAAACATGCTTGGATCATGGATGTGTATCATATGGATTGAAAGCCGTCGAGTCCGCAGATCTGAGTAGATTCAGTGTAAACAGGAGGAATCTGACAGCAGGTGAGTTAAACTGGATTTCTTCTTAGATTCTTAATCTATATTATCTTTGGTTAATCGTTGTGTTCACGTTCTTTGTAGAGTTACACTGAACGCTATCGATACTTAAGTTCCCTCAACAGGTTGTGTACTTCAGACCTGCCAGCGTTTATAGTAACTTTGCTCACTTTTGAAATCAAGCACTGTTATGATAGTATAGTCTATGGTTATTATGACTCCTGTGAATGAAACCTCTGACAGAATTATTTCCAGACTGTTGTCACTAAACTAAATGCAGTTCTTTAGTGTAAATAGTTTCTGGCATGGCACTGATTTCGTTAGTTCAGCTCAGCTCTAGTGATCTTTTGCTAATGGCACTTATATATAACAAACTATAACATATATTTAAAGGCGGTTTCATAGTTCCACATGCTTTTTTATTCATGTTTAAACCGTCTTATAGTTGATGTTTGAACGTTTCTCTTTTTAAATGGCAAGCTTTCTTTGCAAATCTAAGCATTTTATATCACCTGTATTTTTTCATTACACTTTTTCTTTCTTTTTTTACATTGTATTTTGAAAGCCCTTTAAGCTGTATTAATGGTATGACATTTGTATCTTGTTATTAATATAAAACGTAGTAATGACGATTGTGAGTACTAATCTTAAATTTGGCTAAACTTGGTCTTCGTAACAACAACTGTAGTTGGTTAGATTAGTATCCTTTTCTTTAAATGTGGTAATCTTTCCATTTACTCTGAACTGATCATACACTGAGAGGTTGAGCAAGCACCTGCCTTTCCTGCAGAACCTGTTTACTCTCCGGTTAAGTTCAATCACTTCACAGTTATGCAGAAAAAGTGGAAACACTGAAACTCGTTTCAAACAGTCTTGTTGAATCTCAATGGTTCTGTTGTGAAATACAATAAAAAGGCGAAGGGGGGTTTCATGTCAACATTAGAGGAAATGCCCACTTGATTAAACCGTTGAATCACTCAAATCATGCAGGTTTTGCTGGTTAAACACTACAATACAATACCCACTTTTGTCAAAAACATAAAATGAAATGCACACGCCTGCTAAGTGTGAGAATTGTAAAAGTTGTGCCACTTTAAACATCAACCACGCTGTTGTAATTCACTGTTACCATCTTATGGACATTAAATTGAGTCTCACGCGGATAAAGATACCCTGTTTTCCATTTATGCTTCTGAGCAACTCAGAATGTATAACAAAACTAAGAAGAAAATGCAGATTAATTTGAAAGAAATACATTTTTGAAGGCACACTTGTTCAAATGAGTAGCTCTAACACTACTGAGAGATAAATAAATACATGTTTGCGGGGGAAATCTTCTCTTTAACTGTGACACATCAGCAAAAACTTAAACATGCAGCGATAAAATTAGGCATTAATAATAGTAGATATTAACATTATCACATTTTCTTTTATAATGGTTATCAATATGATGAGTATAATTCATTAATTAAGATTGTTTAATAACTGGAATCAAACACTACAACTCTCATACATCTACTTTAGTTTGGCTTCTTTGATTGCACCCCATCTTCACATCACAGTAACCCCTCTGCCTTTTTTCTCCAGCACAATGTGGTGGTTGCTGTGGTTGCTCGCCGCCTTGCTGGTTCTCTTCTGCTCCCTGGATGTGTGGTACTTCCTCCGGGCCGCTGCTGTGGTCCTGCGAGCCTGGTTCCAGCCTCAAATCCGGGACATCACAGCAGAGCAGACCCTCACAGGCCGTGTCAGCCCCCATGACATTGACATGTGCCACATGAACAATGCCCGTTACCTGCGGGAGTGTGACTTTGCCCGCTTCTCCCTCTACATACGTAACGGGGTTTTTAAGGGATTGCGGGCACTCAAAGCTTCAATGGTCGTCGGGGCAACCACCATCCGCTACCGCAGGGCTCTGTGTATAGGGGAGGGGTTCGAGCTGAGGAGTCGCATCGTCTCGTGGGATGACAAAGCTTTTTACCTGGAGCAGAGATTTGTGTCCACTAAAGATGGGTTGGTGTGTGCAGTCATGTACTGCAAGCAGAGCATCATACGCAGCAGCCCGGACAAGATCATGCAGCACCTGTGCAAGCGGAAGGTAAGAATTAAATGATTTCACACACATGGGAATTGGACACCTTCTTAAATATTGAAAGACGCTGAGTTCACGGTGTGCTTCTTGCAGGTGGACTGCCCTGAGTTTCCAGAGGACCTCCAACACTGGGTCAATTTCATCTCTGCCAGCAGCCAGGCCCTCAGAGCCGAGAGTGGACTAGAAGAGAAGAGCAAATGAGAAATTGCATGGGCAGCTTTAAGACAGCTAATGTAACATGTCAGGGTTAACATGAATTTGTCTTTGTTCACATTACATGACCTAAACACACTTGTGCCTTCATATTAAAAAAAACAAGCTATGTTTGCAGTTGCACCCACATACTTACCTATGTCAACACTGGAAGAACTAGCATACGAGTCTAGAAGCTGAAACTCATGCAGTAATAATAAAATATTATGATTGTATGAAGTTAATTGTTATGTACTTTTACAGCAATAAAACAAATTGCTTTTGAAGTCTTGTTGATATACTGTAATGATTTTATTATTTATATAAAGTGACCTGCAAAGTGCTGTTACAAGAAAATTGGACTAACTGTTACATCAGTTATAATATGTCTCTGTAATGGAAAAAAACAGGCAGAAATAAACTTTTGAGGAACTCCATTGCATTTGCAGTGTCCAATATTGTGATACATTTTTTAAACATGGAAGTTACTGAAGAAAAAGCATACATTTCCCAAACAATTGTTAACAAAAAAAAGTGAGCACGCTACAATATGAAGAAGTGTGCCCTTGTTCTCCTGTGTAGTGTTAAAAAGAAGAAAGGATAACAAATTCCTTAAGTCAGACGAGGAGACATTTAGAGAGAGGAGACTTGGTGGAAGAAAGTACGATAAAACTAACACTATGAACGAATATAAATACAGAATATTAATAGCATACAAGGGTGTGGTGAAATGGACAAATTAGATGGGGTTTTCCGAAGACAACTATACAGGAGAACAGGAGGAGAAAAGTACAAGAAAACCGGACAATGTAGGAGTACAGTGACAACAGAAGATGGCAGTAGGTCACCACTTAGGATGCCTGCTGCTGTTTAAACCAGAGAAGAAGAACTGCACAGCATCTCTGCCTACGTCACACACCCGGAAGTCATGTTCATTCATTCTGCCGGTTGCTGGTTGCTTCAAGTTGTATCGCATCCCATGGTAACACTCTCTTCTGGACGCACGGTACGTTTTAAAGCCATCAAAACACAAGTCTACCATATGTGTGCTTGATGTTTAAATGTCGGAAATGAGCCCTGATAAAATAAATGCGACGTTACGTGTCAGGAGGTAGCCTATGGTCTCTATTTTTGCAAGGCCATCTACTGCCGGTGGCTAGCAGCTAAGCTAACAGATTTGGCTGTCACAGCAGATCCATCTGAACGGAGCTCAAGGTTGTGCTTCTGATACTGCGACGAGATGCTTCCGTATTTGATGCTATGATATTAAGCCACAGATTAAAAAGGAACCACGGATCGCTTGTTTTTCTACACATCTGCACTGACATTGATGAGGTCATAGGAGCCTGATTAAATATTTATTGTGGTCGTGAATCTAAAAAACCTATAATTCCTGTTTTTGTAAGCATTTTGCGGTCATAAACTATGGCACCGCACTACTACTATAATAATATATAATATGTAACATTTATTTTGCACTTATGCAAGTTTTGATTCTTGTCACTTTGTATTGGTGTTATATATCATCACACATATTATACTGTTTTTAGAAAAAAAGATAATTGATATTTAATAACCTGATCCAATTCCTTAATTCGATCACATGTTATATTTTATATAGCTGACCTAAGCTAGTTATTAAGCTACATTATATTCCTTGGTCAATTCTGCACAAATCTACAAATTGAAAACACAATTCAAATATATTGTACGTCTTTTCATACTATGTTATTGTATTAAATGTGCATTTTTGTTTGTTATACATATTTATTTAGAATTCTGGATCTTTGCAATATATTTGTCTGTCATTGGTTTTAATATGCTGATTGTATGCACATTATATACCAAAGTAAATGCTGTGTATGTGAAAAGCTACTCGGCAGAAAACCTGATTCTATATTATTATTTATCATTTTGTTTTCAAATCAAAATCAAATCAAGTTTTATTTATAGAGCACATTTTAAAACGATTTTTGGTCGAGCCCAAAGTGCTGTACATACAATAAAAATGCTTTACAATAAAAACACTTTACAACAAATACAACAGCACAAATACAAAATAACACACAGCGAAATGTCAGGAGTCGTGCTCCGCTCTGACTAGAAGGCCAGAGAGAAGAAGTGCGTTTTTAAGAGTGGATTTAAAATATAAGTTTTAATATATTACTGATTTGTGCATCACATCCTATATTATATTTATAATACATCTTTATATTTATTAACAGGAAAACACTGAGTACCATTATTTTGTATTGTCAGTCTGATATTCACTTTATCATTAAGATGCTGAGATGTATAGTGCCTTATTATTTATTCTATTCTTTGTTAAGTGTTATCTTCCTATTATAACTTCCCAGCTGGGCATCAATAAAAGTTAATTTTGTCTTGTTTGGATTGTTGTTCCAGAGAGATGTTGCTGCTGGTGCTGGCCGCCCTCCTCCTGCTCTTCTGCACTCTGGATGTTTGGTATTTCCTTCGGGGGGTCCATGTGTTCATCGAGGCGACGTTCCAACCCAGAGTGAGGGACCTGCTGGCTGAGCAAAGCATTGACGGCATGGTCCTTCCTCATGATTTGGACTACATGGGCCACATGAACAACTCCCGATATCTCAGGGAGTGTGACTTTGCCCGCTTCCACCATTACATGCGAAACGGGCTGTTCATGGCCTCACGCAAACTGGGGGCCAGAATGGTGGTAGGGGCCTCCACCATCCGGTACCGGCGCTCCCTGGCATTCCGTGAGGCTTTTGAGATTCGGACCAAAATAGTGGGATGGGACGAGAAGGCGTTTTACGTGGAGCAGCGCTTTGTGTCCAAGAGAGATGGCTTCGTCTCTGCCATCATGCTCTGCAGGCAGAACGTGGTGCACTGCAGCCCGGAGAGCATCATCGAGTTTGTCTGCAAAAAGAAGGTGAGAAACAGCTGGAGCTGGAGGAATGTATTGGTATGCCTCGCATAGGGTTGCAACTGACTGTTATTTAAATATGCTAATCATTTTGTTGAGTAATCAAAATATGAAAAACCCAAATTCATGACATTTAAGAAGTTGTGTTTTCTCCAAACAACATTTGAAAACTTAAACTTAAACTTAATTACTTAAAGAATCGCTAACTGCCAAAGAAATAACCAGTCATTTTCCATCAATGTCCTGATGGATCATAATCTAATCATTTTAGCCTAACCCTAAACCCAAGGTAAATCCTTAAAATGTGTTGTTGTGCAACCAACAGTCCAAAATCACAAGATATTCAGTTTCCTAACACACGAGACAAAGAAAAACTCAAATCATCAGACTTTTGGGGGATGTTACCATGGGGATGCTTTTTATTTTTCTCAAAGAAATAATTAAAAAATATGAATGTGGCTGCCAATAATGATCTGTCCATAGACTGATTGTTCCAGCTCTAGACTGTGGCTTAATCGTTATGCTAATGTTGTGTTTCTGTGCAGATCGAATGCCCAGTGTTTCCAGAAGAGCTCCAACACTGGATCAGCTTCATCACAGCCAGCAGCCAGGCCCTGAGAGCGGAGAGCGGACTGGAGGAGAAGAACAAGTGAAGCCCCACACCATGTCTCATGAGCGTAGCCCCTCATATAATTTGCATTGCACGCACATATATACAGTATACATACATGCACACACAATTGATCATCTTAGAGAGAATTTATTTGGCCTAATCGATTTAAAGTTATCTCTGTTCTGGGTCCATCTTTCCTGCTGTTTATTTTTCTATGATGTGACCAGAACATCTGAACTTATGAAAACTTGAACTGTAAGATATTCCATGTTTTAAAATGCACCATATGCATTGGGATGATATTAAAAGTTCTCTCAGAAAAAAACTAGCTTTATTTATTGCAGCTTATAGACTGGCTTGAGCCATCTTCATTCTCATTTTAGCAAAAGTTATCTAACTTCAGATAAGCATGTAGAACTCAATTTAATCTTCCACTGACATAAATGCATGTTTCAAAACAACTAGAGGATTTATTTTGTGCCTGTTTTTTCTTGATTAGCAGTAGTTTACAGTTACAATTGCAGAGAATTATACCTTTTTACAAAAAAGAACATAGGTGTGATGGACTTGTCCATCACCATTTAAGTGATGGACTTCAATGGACATTATGAACATGTACTGAAAATGGTTTTACTCTTTCCATCAGCACTTTGCACAATGTAACCCCAGGGAGTGGACAACAATCGGAAAGGGAATATTTGACTTTGAAGGATAATTGTAATCAGTACAGTAGAGTTATTTTACTGAATGTATGATACATGCATTTAAAGGGTGGGTTCTTAATTGGAATTGTATAAAACTAGGGGAAATGCTTAAATGGAAATAAGCAGTCATAATAAGCAAATGCTAAATGGAAAACCTGAAACGCACAAGAAACAAAGATGTTAGGGTAATGCTCGCTTGGCCTTTTTGAATTGGGAACCTTTATTTGAATGAAACTAAGCTTTATTTTGTGACCAAAGTAATGTATTGTTGTGTATGAAGAGGAAAAATATTTTTCAAAGATGTATGTCTTACCTGATATTTATGTTGTTGATGCACTGGAAATCCTGCTTAATTTATTTAAGTTTAAAGATATTCATTGAACTTTTATTTTCCACTTATATTATGTATGATCTATTGCAATGGTTTAATGTACCACACTTTATTTATTGTGTTTGTTAATTATTTGAAAACATTTTAAATTAAAAATGCATTGGAAAAATGTGTGTTACTTTGCTTGCTTTTAAGTGCTTGTTATTCATCAATAACCCAGAGAGATTAATGTACTGTGGTCTGTGGTCTGTGGTCCTGCATTGAAGACCAGTATTTGTACCTCACTAAGTATTTACATCTCAATAACGCCACTGGATATGTGTCTTGGACCGGTAGAGTCAGTATTCAAAGCACTTGCTTCAGGAACTCAACAAACGTAGGCAAATGTTTACCCTACATTGACTTTAGAGTATTGAAAAACCAACAAACATGTTAACCTTTTGTGAAAGTCTGAGGTTTCTGTGTTGGAAGAATTTAAACATTTGTTCAATATTGGTCAATCTGAATCTCAGTGCCCTGATTCATTACTTTTACATGGAATTGATACCAATAGTATCAGGCTGTAGTGCATGGATTTTGGCAGTATTCGGATGTGTGCATTTGTTCATGTAGGGTCATTTATTACACTTTTGAAATATTTTACTATTATTTTACATTTCCACATGTAGTACTTCCAAACTCTTTTAGTGCATACCATAATTTATTTGGCAACTGATGTTAGCATTTGCAGATGGTTCAAATGATAAGACCTGTACTTACATCTTTTTACTACATGTATGCATTGCTTTGGTATATTTCTCTATGTAGCCTATACACCCTGCTGGGAAGAAACTAGCCAAGTAATTTGAAAACAAACTATACTTCTGCGTTTTCAGTACTTGAAATTCACTTCACAATATTTTAGATTTAGTTCCTAGTATTATGTAGAATAGCTCCTATTCTGGCTTCACCGCAGCTTTCAAAAATATTTGAAAAATAATTAGCGAAATAAAGAGAATTGGAAAGTTGTGTCTGCAAAGTTGTTAATACAAAATAAAAACGGTTAGGCTGCATTATTTTTTACTTGTTTTTTTTCATCAATATGTTTTTTTATTTGATTAAATATTGATAGAAGAAGTCAAAATGAAGCAAAAACCTTTAAGAAACTCATGTCGTAAATGAGCACATTTATTGTTTTTTAAATATTAAATTCCCAACTGCCATTTCCGGTGACGTGTATCTGGCCACGCCCCGTCCCTCTTTCACTTCCTGTAAACAAAGCAGCAGCTGTCTGTCAGATTCCTGTTTTTTCGGTCATTTTCTACTCCAACTTCAGCGTTTTTCGACGATGGCTCAGGCCGGGGTGGTGCTGGATAAGGATCAGTTTAACTGCTCGATCTGTCTGGACGTGTTGCGGGACCCGGTGACCATCCCCTGCGGACACAGCTACTGCTCCGTCTGTATCAAGAACTACTGGGACCAGGACGACTTCTTGGGGGTCTTCGTCTGCCCTCAATGCAGACACAACTTCAACCCGAGGCCGGTGCTCGCCAGGAACACCATGTTGGCCGACGTGGTGGAGAAATTCAAAAAGACTGGGCTACAAGACACCACCACCACGACGACATTTGTAAATCATAGTTTCGCTGAGGCGGACGATGTGGAGTGCGACGTGTGTACAGGCAGGAAAAACAAAGCGGTGAAGTCCTGTCTAGTGTGTTTGGCCTCTTATTGCGACCTCCACCTGCAGCCCCACTACGACTCCGCTGCTTTCAAGAAACACAAGCTGGTTTCGGCCTCCAAAAAGCTCCAGGAGACGATCTGTAGCCGCCACGACAAGCTGCTGGAGGTGTACTGCCGCACGGACAAGCAGTGCATCTGTTACCTGTGTCTGACGGACGAGCACAAGGGCCACGACACGGTGCTGGCCGAGACCGAGACACTACAGAAGCAGGTCAGTCATTTAATCAGGGCTGTGATTGATTCATGTTGGTGATCAGTGACAGTACAGTGCCTCTTTGTTTAATACATGCCTGGTCTGATGTGATCTACCTGGTGTAAAACCTATTGTCTTTTTCTAGAAATGAACATATTCGATATAAGAATGGACAATTGAACACAATGTACAAACTCAGCACACATTGGTTCAACAATAAAGAAAACAATTATCCTATTGTTTTATTTTGATAACATCTAGTCTCTTTTTCCAGGAATGAACATTTTCAATATAAGTATCGACAATTGAACACAATGTACAAACTCAACAAACATTGGTTCAACGTTAAAGAAAGCAAATGTCATAACAAATGTTAGCTGAAATGTTATAGCCTCAACTCTTAAAAACGATTTGTTATGTTCATTTCATTTTAAAACATTTTGTTATATGTTCAGTTGTTTTTTCTATCTGTTCATAGGCGGTGGGGATTAATAAAAAGCAGTGAAAGTGCCTGTTTTTCCTTTTCTTAAATCTGGTTTGATAGTCTGTTAAAGCAGTGAAAATAACCCTTAACTTCTGTCTTAACAAATTGCAATAAAACGTTGTTATTTCAGATTTTGTATAATGTGACCCGATTGAGCGGAAACTATGAAACCACCCTCTTTCATTTTACATTTGTAACCCTGTTCCACACATCTTAAACATGTTAATCAAATCCTATATTAAACAAACTCTTTCCCATGATATCTTTCCTCAGAGGGAGCTTGGTGACATGAAGCAGAGCTCTCAGCTGAAAATCCTTCAAAGGGAAAGGGGAGTCCAGGAGATCAGACAAGCCATTTTCTCTCTCAATGTAAGTCTGATCTGATATGTTAATACAGCACATCGCATGTCTTGCCTCTGAGTGATGTAAAAAGGTCATAATTTGACATTTTAGACGATGCCTTCTATATGTGTCTTTGTGTTTCCCCTCCAGCACTCTGCTCGGGCAGCAGCTGAAGAGAGTGACGCTGTCTTCACTGAACTGATTCGATCCATGGAGCTGAAGCGTTTCGAGGTGAGAGAGCTAATCAAAGCGCAGGAGAAGACGGCCGTCTGTCAGGCGGAACAGCTGCTGGACAAGATCCAGAAAGAGATCGCTGAGCTGAAGAAGAACGAGGCTGAAATGGACAAACTCTCCCACTCCGAGGACCACGTGCATTTCCTTCAGGTAACTAAACTCAGATTGATAACATTAGTATTTAGAGTTTTTCGATTTATACTATACTTTTACTTCACTACCTTTCAGAGGGAAACGTTTAACTCAATTCTACAAAATCATCAGAAGTTACTGGTACCAAGCACAAAAACTTTTTTTTTCTAGTTTTAAAAAAAGTAAATAATGTGGTATCTCTGTTTTTAAGACACCGTAACTTGTTGAAAGTATTTTCTAAAAGTAATACTAGTGCAGCAAACTGCTCATATTTTCCTTGTTACAAGCAGTCTTTTGTAAAACCTTTTTAAACAAGTTGATTTAAAAACAAAAATACTTTGACTACAAAAAACGATCACTTGTTTTAAGAAGATGTGTGTTACAGAACTCTAATAATAATAATAATAATAGATTTATTTTGTTAGCGCTTTTACAGGTGCTCAAAGACGCTTTACAGATATAGTAAAGAGAAAAGAAAAGAAAGGAACAACACATACATATATAGTTAAAGTTAAAGTCAGTGTGAGAGAGAGACACAAGGGTCAACTCTATAACATATATTATAATAACAACAATCAAGTTACTATTTTTTGCATAATAAGTACTTTTACTGTTGATATCATAGACTGTATATATAAAGGTTGATATACTGTAGCTAAAAATACTTAATACTTTTACTTAAGAAGAATTTTGAAAGCAGGACTTTTACTTTGGAGTACAAAAGTAAAAGTGTGTTATTGCTATTTTTACTTAAGTTTATAATCATGGTCTTTGTGTGTGTGTCTTTGTGTTTCAGAGTTGCCAGTCTCTCCACGCTCCACCTGTGCTGTCAGATTTGCCTTCGGTCACCATTGACCCCAACCTCACCTTCGGCCCTGTGATGACAGCAGTGTCTGATTTTAAAGGGCTGCTGCAGGAGGTCTGCCAGGGAGGATTTGTCTGCATCTATGAGAAAGGTAGATACAAAGTGTCATTATCAAAGGTCTGTCTGATTTATCTGACACAAACGATTCCATCAACTCTGGTTACGTTGTTTTCTCTTGTCTGTAGTGAGAGAGATAGTGATCGTGAGTCCTCAAGATCCTGCTGTCCCGCTGGAAACAACGCAGTCCAGTGATGGAGAGTCAGCAGAACAAATGGAAGCAGCACAAGGTGAGTCAATGAAACTCTTTATGCTCATCTTTACACTTTGAATTATATTTGTTTTAAAGGTGTTAAAACAGCCCACGGAAGCTGTGAAGTACAGACAATAATCTAATATAATAACCAATAAATGTATGTACTTTTCAAATGTAATGTAATATCTGTTTTTTGCAATGTCATCTCATAATGCATATTTTCTTTAAATGTTAAGCAATATTATAATATAATAGTATATTAAAGTAATATACTTGAATTGAACCTGTCGAAAGCCGCATATTTCCTGCTTGCTTGTGCTTTCCATTCTAAAAACAGCTTACTCGACTTGTTTATTTATAGTAGAGTTTGCTGAGTCAGCTTAAGAAAAGAGATGACAGCGCTGCAGAATCTCACAGTTCTGACAGCTGCGACTCAGTAACAGCGTTTCTTCTCTTTGTGCTCGCAGTGATGCCGAAACCGGGCCTCGACCAAAGTCCCGTGAACCATCTGAACCCTTTCCTCTATCCTGGAACTGCTGCGCCCACATTTGCCTTCTCACCATTTGGTAAATACAGCCGATATCAATGATGAAATATATTTCGACATTAGGCAGTGTGCAAATCCCAGTTTACACTAGCAAATCAAATGTATGACAAATGTAAGTGAGAGAAAGAAAGAAAGAAAGAACGAAAGAAAGAAAGAAAGACACACATTTAGTTAATGTAACATATGTTCCTTTACTTAAGTAGAACTACATTATTATTAACAGAACATGCACAAGGTAGCATCAAAAGTAAAAAGTACCCACATAATGTACCTGGTCATTTGGTTGTAGATATTTACATCTTTGAATAAAAAATCTAAGCAAAGTATATTAAAAAAAAAAACTATTATGCATTTGATCATTTCAGGTTATTTAAATAAATAAATATTACATTGCATCTTGCTTGAAAAATAAATCTAAATATGATTGGTTGCTACTACACAGCACAGATCTAGGACAGGGACATTTATGCTGTGATTTATGAATGTATCTGTCACCTCAGGGTGCTGCAAAATGATAATTCCTGTTGTATCTTCTCAGGCTCAAAACTGTCCACAGGATCCAGACCGAGACACCTTCAGCGACGAAGCCACCCCAGGAGGAAATAGACTTTAAGTGGACTTTCCAAAATTCCAAATGCAGATACACAGACTGATTTTCATTGTACCTTAATGATATGCTATCACAAATCTGTACTGTATTGTACATTTAATAATCAATTTCACTTTTCATTTATTTTTTGTGGTTTCACCTGTCAGCTCTACATCTTTCAGTATAGTGCCGATAGGAATGAGATGAGGACAGTGTTTATATCCACAGAAGAACAAATACATAATGCTTAAAGTATTAAGCAACACAAAGCAGGACTGACTTTTTATTTCAGTGTTTAAATGGAAATTGCCTTGAAATGATTAGTTTACCAATTTTACCGAACTGTAATCGTTTAACAATGTTGTGCTTTTATAATAACTTTTCATTTTTTAACTAAAACTGCGAAAACACTATTTTTGCTTTACAGAAACGTGTACAAATATATTATGTTTTGTGAAATGCTGTCATTAAAAAACAACAACACTCTTATACAAACTGGTGTTTTTTATTTGCATCGGGGCTGGTTCACGTTTCCTTGTACTTTAAACAAATGCGGGCACAAGGTTTCCGAGGTAGAAGTAGAATAACCGGTTGAGTGTACACAAGCAGCCATTTTGTGTTCATGTCAGATACCATTCAGGTAAGTGCATCTATGACTTGTGTTTTTCAATAAGGAAAGGCAATTCTATAAAAGGCTGTTTTGTGCAGGTTGCTTTATGGGACCGCCCATTTGCTGCTTCCTTGGCTGTGATTGGCTGCTTCCGGGTACAGCAGGTGACACAACCAGCGGTAATCAGCACACACCTGTGAGGCACGCCCATCTTTGTCCCTCTCCGTTTCGGCTGGAAGTGTTTGGGAAATGGCAGCAACAACTATTTCTATTGAACAGGACCAGTTCTGTTGTTCAGTGTGCCTGGAGGTCTTAAGAGACCCCGTGACTATCCCCTGCGGACACAGCTACTGCTTGGACTGCATCGAGGACTACTGGAACAGGGCCAAACAGAAAGGCCAGTACAGCTGCCCTCAGTGCCGACAGGTGTTCAACCCCAGACCGCTGCTGAGCAGGAACACAGTCCTGGGGGAAGTGGTGGAAACTTTTCTCAAATCTGGGGCTCGACAGTTGTCCTCAAAACCCGAGGAAGTGACATGCAGTGTGTGCACAGTGAGGAGGAAAATAGCTGTTAAATCCTGCCTTGTGTGCTCCGAGTCTTACTGTGCGGCTCACTCCAGGGTCCATGAGGAGAGGTTTCATGGGAAGGCCCACAGGTTGGTCCCTGCTGTGGACCAGCTGAAGGAGAAGCTGTGCCAACATCACGATAAACCACTGAGGCTGTACTGTCGCACCGACCAGCAGAGTGTGTGTTCCCAGTGTGTGAGAGAGAGACACAAGGGCCATGACGCAGTCTCACTGGTGGATGAGAGAGAAACGCAACAGGTCACTTTCAGTATTTGTTAATGCAGAAATTAATCACTCATTGTTATTTTGGGGAGTTTTTATGTTTCACACCGTGATTACAAAAACAAATGTTGTGCTTTTAAGATGACATAAATGACATCTTCTTAGTTTTTGCAACAACATTCAGACGTGCTTTATCAGAATGCATTTTATTTATTTCATCTGTGATGTTTTCTTTTGTTCTGGAAGAGCTTTGTGAAGTCTTGGAAAATAACCCGCATTATATCACTATTGCCCCATCAGGGTTATTTAGCTCAGGTGCATGCTGGTTATGTGGGATTGACAGTGTAGTGTTACAAGTTTTAGGGTATTTTACTTAAAGAAAATACAAAAGTGTATAAATAATTATGTGACTTGAAAAGTGAAAGCATAACGTATAATATATTGTTCGATTAGTTATTCATGCATTAATCTGTACAATTTTTAAGTTATAAATAAATTAGTAAGTTGATGTACAATATGTATGTGATAAAGGAGTGGAGTAAAAGAAAAATACTCAACATTCTCAGATAAAGTACAGGTTTCTCAAAAATGATGCTGTACAGCACATGAGTAACTCTACTTCCACCAGTGGGAATTGATGCTGAGATCAAAAGGAGTCTGATATGTAATATGGAGGGAATTAGCTGTGGGCTACAACTTGAGCCCCATTTTTTATCTTACACCTATGTGTTACTGAGTTATGACATCGTGACCTAAATCCTTTGGAAGAGCCGGAGAACCCTTAAAAAAATGCTTTACCAAAAAAGTAGGGCAACTGATTATGATTCTTTTTGGTGTTAGGAAACATTGTCCCCTAAGTATATATCTTTTGTAGGCTGGTGTGAAGGCTCACAAATCTTCACATTTTAAACATGGGAGTAAAATGTGCCCCGGTCCTTCAGCCATATCTTGTGCTCAGATGATAGTGTCAAAAAGCTTAGGCTATTAGACCAAAGGCCATACAGTGCAATTTCATCAATTTTGATTGTAATATCCAAAATGTCTATCTTGAAAGTCAACTGTGAGCAGAAGCAGCCTGAGGGACTGAACTGTCTGATATTTAATCTCTTAGAAAAAACTCCAAGAAGCCTCTTTGAAGTCTGTGCAAAAATTGAAAGACACGGAGAAGGAGCTCAGATATGTTGTCAGATATATCAAGGTCAGTGCATTTCCAATACAGGAGTTTAAAATGTGTTACATACTTACTTCCTACACTTAAAGTATGTATCCTCACAGCACTCCACAGAGGCAGCGGTGGAGGAGAGCGAGAGGGTTTTCTCCAGGCTGATCCGCTCCATAGAGAAACAGAGCAGTGAGGTGAAGGAGGTGCTGAGGGTCCAGGAGAGAGCAGCTGTCAGTCAGGCTGAGGAGCTGCTGGAGAAAATCCAGAGAGAGATCCTGGAGCTCCGGAGGGCCGGGGCCGAGCTCGAGAGGATTTCTCAAACTGAGGACCACACCGGCTTCCTTCAGGTACAAAACAAAACATAACTCGGACAATTATGTGTGACAAGGCCACGAACCATGTTGATATCACATTTACAAAGTGGTGGAAAGAAGCAAAGTGCATTACTCAAGAACTGCACTTAACCAGAAATGAAGGTACTTTAAGGTTACTCAAGTATTTCTATATTCTGCTACTTTAGTTATATACTTCTTCTCCACATTTCAGTGACTGAAATTGTAATTTTGACTTCAAATACGGAATATGAAATGTCAACAATAAAATATTTTGACTTTAATTTGTTGTTAATTTGATTAGCTGTAAAAGCGCTTGATAAATAAAATATATTATTATGATAAACAACAATAATATGCTATTATTATGCATAATGTATTATAGATGATCATGAACATGTCTTTTCAGAGCAAGAGTTCTAAATCAGAGAGATGAGGATTTACCCATCATCCGCCCAATTCTTGTTTATAAAAAAACAACTCACTTTGACTCTATGATTCAGTTAGAAGTGATTAAAATGTTTACATTTTATTTTGGTCAAGTCCCTTACAACTCAATGAAAATGCATACAAATAATGAAACGATAATGAAATATTCACTAGATTTGTATTGGAGTGTTGCATTGGAGTGCCCACGTGACTCCTTCCTGTTTGTCGGTGTTGTTGCATTTGCATTCAAATACTGTCCTGTAATTTGGTTGTGCTGCTTATCACCGCAGAAGTGCAAGTCTCTTCATTTCCCTATAAAGACTGTGGAGATGCCCAGCACTGATGCTCTTCAATATATGATGTATAAAACCCTGAGGGGAGCCCTGCCCAATCTCAAAGACAGTCTGGATGAAACACTTGAAAGAGAATTCAACAGGATCTCTGATAAAGGTGCAGTGCCCTTTTTACAACCGATTCATATAAAAATGATTATTTGTTCAACAATTCTCACTATTTCTGTTTGTCTTCGTTTCTAGTAATGTCACTGAAGGAACCCAGCAACACAAGTGTATCTGAAAAAACCAAAGGTAGGTGAGTTTCTGTCAAATTATACTTTAGCAAACTAAACTGTAGAAAGGAAAGGTCTGTAAATATAAGGAATGGGTTATGTGAGCTTGATACCATGTGTGCAACCATCATGTGCAAATTAGGATCCCTTTAACCAGATTTCTGTTTAAAATTAGTTTTATTTTAACATCTAAAAAAGTCAGCAAGACTCCTAACTAGTCACTTTGGCTTAATCTTACCATCAAATCTCAACTACATTTAATCAAATCTGTTTTTAATGTTCATCATCTGTCTAACAGCAAAAGACACGGAGATACCATACAACTCCGAACCGAAGACAAGAGCCGATTTTCTACATTGTGAGTACCATTGTTTGATAAACCCTATTACTGTCGAATTGTATAACTTCTTATTCCATTGCAATGTAAACACTGTTATATTTTTAAATATTTTTCTATACCTGTGTTAATTGTTTTACTTGTATGTATTCACCAAGTCAAATTCCTCGTACGTGTAAACCTACCTGGTAATAAACCTGTTTCTGATTCTGATAGTGACTCTTTATGAAAACTGTGACTCAAAGTTTGCATTGTGCATTCACTGATTTCCAGATCACCACGATATCGTCCTGGACCCGAACACAGCCAACCCTTATCTGAGCCTCTCTGACGGTCGCAGAGGGGCGACCACGCGCTCGGAGCCCCAGCCCTACCCGGACCACCCGCAGCGCTTCAGCAGCTGGGCCCAGGTGCTGTGCAGAGCTGGGATGGCTGGGCGCTGCTACTGGGAGGTGGAGTGGGCCGGTGAGGGAGGGGTTTCCATTGGGGTCTGCTACAAAAACATGGGCAGGAGTGGAGCGGGGAGCGACTGCAAGCTCGGACATAACTCCAAATCCTGGAGCCTGGACTGCTCCAAGTCAGTCTGTTCCTTTCAGCACAACAAGGAGAGAGTGAGCGTCCCCACCCCCTGCTCCAGCAGGATAGGAGTGTTTCTGGACTTCAGGGGCGGGACTTTGTCTTTCTATAATGTTTCTGATACACTGGTTCTCCTCCATAAGGTCAAGACTACGTTCACCCAGCCTGTTTACCCAGGTTTTTGGGTGGGTTTAAGCTCCACTTTAAGGATGTGTTCTCTTTAATTGTAAAGATGACTGCACTCTTTGACGTTTTAGAAAGTAAGCTTGTATGCATGTGGCTCAAAGTATTTACTTTTGAGACGGTGGTGTGTGTGCTCAAAACTTTGGTAGCAGCAGCAGCACTTTGGTGACGCTTAGATCAGCAAAAGCAACATCTATACTGAGGTGTATATTTCAAACAGGTTCATGATTATATATGATATTTATTGTGCTTGAATCCATTTGATTTGAAATGAACAATATATTTTATTTAAAATCCATAATAAAGCATTTATTGTCATGTTAGTCCAAAGTCTATGAATATCTTTATATTTAAAGGATGTCATTACTCCTCATAATTTGATGCAAATTGTTTTTACCTGCTGGAGAAAAGAAAATATACTAATTTTCATAACACTATTCATATAATATAGAAAAAGTATGGTATGTGGAAAATATCATGAACAGGGGTTTTAGAAATGTCATGAAAAATCATAATACAGGATGACAAAAAGTAAGTGTGTTGGAAAGATCATGATACATTCATAGTATAGTATAGTGTGTATATATAGTTTTTTATATATTTTATATATATATATATATATATTCTTCGTTATATATATATATATATAATGACAGATCATTCCTGATAGAATTGAGTATATTAAAAACATATACATATACACTACCAGTGAAAAGTTAGGACATCTTCTCATTTAATGTTTTTTGTTTGGGGACCTATCATGCAAAATGCACCTTTGTACATCTTTTATACATGAATATGAGTCCCCGGTGTGTCAGGGAACTCACCAAGTGTCAGAAAACACAACCTTCTCTCTTTTCCTCCATACCCAAATCTCTAAAAACGGGGCTGCAACGGAGCTGATACAGATTTGAATTTGTCTGACGTCAGAAAAGGGGTGCTCCGCCTATATGGGCAACTCTCCACCTATTAGGGGAATGAGGGACTGCTCGAAAGCGCTGTAGTACATATGCCAGGCCTGTAAGTGGCGCTGTAGTCTGCCACAAAAGCAGCGAAGAAGACTTCCCGCGCATGGTTACCCTTCTGTTTATTCTCTGCTGTGGACGCTCTGGCTCTTTTTCTCCCTCCCCGAGGCAAGCGTTTGCTCCTGCTGCTGCAATTCTCTCCGGTTTGCCACCAGCAGATGAAAAACACCCACCTCTCCGCCTCTTCCAAGGGACGAGGGGACCGGGCGGCAGAGTTTCAGTTAGATTTATACTTCTGTTATTTATTGAGCTTTAAAAAAAATGAATAACGACTCAATATAAGAATACACAGAGGACAGAGCCTCTCTTTTCCTCCCCCTCTTCTGAGAGCCCAGCAGCTGATCAGAGCACGCTCCCCTCTCCTGCAGCTCATTTGCATTAAAGCTACGTCACAGAATCAGCCCTTGCAAAAACAGGGCTGGAAAAGAGCAAATGGAGCGAAATGAGGCATGGCTAAAATGCATGATCTGTTTGGTATTTTGAAAAGAAAACTTCACAGACATGTTTTATATAGGTATGGCCCTACAATATATTATTAAAATATAGCATGATAGGTCCACTTTAAAAAAAAAAGCCTACTTTGTTGATTAATACTGAAGACATGAAAGATAGTTGGTGATTGATTCAGAATTCAAGGCACACTTAACCAGCATGGCTACCACAGCATTCTGCAGTAGCCAGCAAAAATATAAATGATATTCTGGATTTTTAAAACACTTTTTAGTTTACTAGTTTACATGTGTTATTTTATAGTTCAGTATATATATACACACACACACACACACACACACACTTCAGTATAAATCTATTATGTAGAACAAATTAAAATAAAAAAACTTCAAATGATAAGGTGTCCAAACTGTTGACTGGTAGTGTATAATATCAAGTCATGAAACATTATGACAATGTGAAAAAGTCTTAGTATAGTGATAGTCTATCAAAAATATTAAAAGGCATATCATACTTAGTCTAAAAATACCTTATATTTTTCTTTATTGCAAAAAAAGACTACAAACCAGGATAGCACAGACCTCAAAATATTAAGGTTGGACTGAGAGAAAAAAGGAAACGGAGACAGGAATTTGCTCAAAACTTTATATTTTAATCAACATGCAAGCAGGGAGCAGCAGCAACACTTTGGTGGAGCAGGTAAACAACTGGTGGAGCTTAGATCTTATTGAAGGCAGCAACGTCTATACTCTGGATCTGCAATGGAAGAAAAGTGCAATAAGTCGAGGTGTACATTACACATTCATGCACTTTACCCATGATGTAAGCACCACACATTCATGTCAGTGATATTGTTGTGGGTGTAGAAAATGTCTTAACACACAAGTGAATACATCAGCGTGGCTGGATACCCCGAGAGGTAAGTTAACTGAAGTTGTCTAATAATGCTGAAGGAGTTACACCTGTGTGCGTTTTACTTACCAAGTCCTCAAACTTGGTGATCTCCTCCTCCAGCATGTCTGTGCCAACTTTGTCATCCACAATCACGCAGGTGATCTGCAGCTTCTTGATGCCGTATCCGACGGGAACCAGTTTGGACGCTCCCCACAGGAGCCCTTCCATCTGCACCGAGCGCACACACTCCTCCAGCTTGGCCATGTCCGTCTCATCGTCCCACTGAGGGAGCACGTGGGGAAGGGGTGTTAAAAAACAGAACACTCATTTGACCATGGTAAGACAATTCAACTCAGTTTGCAGCAAAACGTTAACATAAATTGCTTAACATGCATCGGGACTCATTTTGAATATTACAAAAAATATACATGCAGTTTAAGTCGTAATTAGCTGAAACTATTAATTAACTTAACATCTCAATTTGATCACATTTTTTTACCTTTTCTGAAACAACAAAACAGTAAATCTCTATAACAACACAACTACAATGGAGCAAGCACAGATTTCAGCCACATGATGCAGGTCACAAGGAAACGTACGGGCTTGACGTCTAAAAGCAGAGACGACTTGGCTATGAGGGCGGGTTTCTTGGACTTCTTGGCGGCATAGGCATCCAGGCGCTCCTGCTTAAGGCGCTCGGCTTCTTCGTCATCCTCATCATCACTGCCAAACAAGTCCATGTCGTCATCCTCGTCTTCATCATCTCCATTTTGCACCTGTTTGGCTGGAGTAGCCTGGACTGGAGCAGCCTGGTCAAAACAATGGAAACATTTCTGTAAAGGTGGGCTCTTCAGAAGGCTTTCTCAAATAAGATTAACTCTTTCCTGATCTCCATTTGTTCAAACGACTAAAACATCATACAATAAAGAGCATCAATAGATATGTGAGGGGAACGAAGGGAGCCTAAGCCTTATATATATATATACAACAATATTAATCATAAATAACAAGACAAAGCAACCAAAAAGAGGAACATCAAAAAACGTACTTATAGTTTGAGTGTACTTTGAAGGAGACCTATCATGCTATATTTGAATAATATATTGTAGGGCCATACCTATATAAAAGGTATATTTATAGGGTTATTTTTTCAAAATACCAAACAGATCATGCATTTTAGCCATGCCTCATTTCGCTCTCCTCTACCCTGTCTTTGCATGCGCTGCAGCTGACCACGCCCCCCTGCAAAGGAGGGGGCCGAGTTACGAGCGTCATGTTACTATGCTGTTACCATGCTGTTACCATGCTGTTACCATGCTGTTACCATGCTGTTACCATGCCACGGCAACCTCTCATTCCCCTGATTGGAGGAGAGTTGGCCATATAGGCGGAGCTCCTCGTCACTGACATCACACTATTTTCAAATCTGTATCAGATCCGTTCCAGCCCCGTTTTTAGAGATTTGGGTATGGAGGAAAAGAGAGACGGTTGTGTTTTCTGACACTTGGTGAGTTCCCTGACACACCGGGGAGGGGACACATATTCATGTATAAAAGACATACAAAAGGTGCATTTTGCATGATAGGTCCCCTTTAAGTACAATGTAGATTACATTATATTTGATTTAAAATGGTTTCAGTGGGACAAGGCTGTGTCTTTTACAGAGAAAATATGCACTTAGTAAATCTAAGTTATCTACCTTAGCACTTGGGCTCTTTTCCAGCGTGGCCACTCTGTTCTCCAGCGTCTGCAGGGCTGCTCTCATTTCAGCCACCACTAACAAGCAAACACAATAGGAAAAGTAAGAATGCATACTCTGCATCAAATATACAAAAGCACAGAAAGACATTATAAAAAAACAGAACAAACCTTTGTGCAGAGTATGGTTCTCCAGCTCCATGCTCTTCATGCGTGTAACCAGCTCCTGGTCTCCTCCTGCATGTGAGGATGACTGTGGAGAGACGAACACTAATAAGCACGTGCCATGATGCAGCTACGGGTTCAAATGATGACAAAGCAAATGTAATCTCATCAAGGCAATCCAAGCCTAAAAAGAAGCAAGCAAAATCAAAAGTAGATAAAGCGGTGAGATTTCAAATAAAACCCATGCAAGGCTAGCATCTATTACACACTGATGAAAACACTCCACCCTCACAATGCTGATGTTGAAATGAGGAGCCGTTCAGAACAACCAGGGTCTGATCTGCTGGCCACTGAGCAGCTCCACTGAAGCATTTGCAGTTAAGGGCGTAGCTCCAAGGCACCTCAGTGCTGCTAATAAGCAGGTGGCAGAAGGGTTTATCCGACAAGCTTGCTTCCCCAACCTTTAGGCCACCGCTGTCCATGATTACAACAACAGCATGCAGGCAAACTCAGTGCACAGATTCCTGTTACAGCACAATATATCATTATTAAAAAATGTGTAGCTGTCTTGCAGAGATAAAAAGATTGATACAACAACACATCCTAATTTCATTTGTAAATCGATTCAAGTAAGGAAATATAATGTGTTCATTAGTGAGCTTTAGATATGTTGGAGAGCCAGGCAATCTCTCCAGGTTGCTGCTCTTTGTGCTAAGCTAAGCTAGGACAGATGTGAGTTGTATCCATCTTTGATGAAACTCAGTAACAATAGGAATATGTGTACTACTCAAAATGTTTCATTAATAATTGACCACCTGATTCAGAAGTTACAGAAAATAATCAAGATGGAAAGTTGAAAAACAATATAAATATGAAAATGAGTAGCATTTGAATAGAATGTAATGTTTACATTATCTAACAAATCATCACCATTATTATAAATTCCACACACACACACACACACACACACACATTCTGAATCAGTTAGTGGTAGCATAATGTGATGCATGAAGAAAAGAGTTGCAGGATGGAAGAAGGGTGATTCAGGATGGCATCTGAGTGATAGCTGTACACTCCACTCCAGGCAGCAGCAGAACTCAGATCAGCGCTGTGTGTGTCGGCCATGCAGCGCTCCCAGACCGGAGCAGCAAACACTTACGTTTCTGTTCCGCGGTCTCTGCTGGCGCCCCTTGGGCAGCAGGGCCGATTTGGCCTGCTCCCGGTTATGTACAATGTGAAGGTAGGAGGGAAAGACAAAAACAAGAAGAAGAAGAAGAAGACAGAGAAGTACAGGGTGTAGGTAGAAAGTTGGATACTACACATGCTACACATTCAGAGTCATCAGTAAAAAGAAAATGAAGTCAGGATTGTTAGTGGAATAGGATGAAACATTTTAAAAACACATGTCAACTTTTTATAAAACAACTAAATGGATGAAGTGCCTGTATGGGAAATATCAACCAATGCACATGGTTCAACCAATCAACAGAACATTTTAAACTTTTTTTTAAGCACTAACGAAAGTTATTAAATTCAGGAAGGTTGACTTGGAAAAAGACATGCCTTCTGAAAGCAATTTAAAACGCAGGTGGTGGCGGACAAAATCCATTGCTTAACCCCTACAGGTATGATGGACTGAATATGTTGTTTAAAACCTGAATATTTGTTGCTGCCACAGCAATATAGTAATTTGGCAAGGGGCATGCAAGTATTGGTTTGTATTGGACTTAAAAAAGCGTATCAATCAATCCTTTAAGACAACGTTGAAGTAGCACTTATTTATGCAAAAATGACACATTCAAACCGCTTTCAAATAGCAAATGACGTGATGTAAAGACAAACACAGATTGCAATGATCATTACTGGCAATGCAAGCAGAGGAGAACAGGAGAATAAGTGTCAGTAGCTCCAAGGCCCAAGAACTAGCAGTCTAAACTCTAATGAAAACTTAAACGGATGTTCCCCTTTTTTTTCTGGTACTAGAAGATTAGTCAGGACAGTCCTGTCACTACAAGGGGAGGGGGGGGGGGTTATCTGGGGCTCATTTGCAGTACTTACTCCGTTTAGGGACTGCAGGATATTCTGTCTGGATTTAGCAATGTCCTGCAGGATGGCATTAATCTCGCTCTCCTGAAGGTGTTTGTGGGTAAAGCAGTAATGAAGCGGGAGCAGTGACAAAGACAGAAAGCCGCATGCAAAACAAACAGAAGCAGCATGGACCACACATTCAACATGTAGGATGGCTTTTCTAAAGATTTGAAGCAGGTAGCACAGAAATGGGAACTAAAGGTTAAAGAAATGTTGGCAGCTAGCATGAGGGTAGCACTTGTCAATGACCCAACCTGAAACTCTCGTGATGCAGCTGCTGTTTGACCACTACGTGTTGTAATGAAATGTGAACCGTTGGAACTACTTTTCACACAAGAAATATGCCCAGTGAAATAATACCTTCAGAAGGTATTATACTAAACAGCCAGGACGCTGTGTATGTAAAAACATGTTTCACTTCTTACTTATGTTATTTGGCAGCAGTAAAGCCACACAAACTGGGAACATACAACCCCTTCTTGAGTGAAGACATATGGCTTCTGTGTTTGGACCCTTTAAAGATCGCCATTGTTTCCAAGGCTCGTGTAGAAACTGACTGTAAAGGGCAGTGGAGAGGAGCCGAGGCAGCTGCCAAACCACCTGACCCCTCTCGATAGGATGTCGTGCCACTTCTAAATCGAGCAGCTTCACTCTCATGCACACAGCTGCCCCGGGCTGGTGATGATGTAACTGTTGCTTTACAGGCCAGTGATTGGCAAGGAGGCATGAGCGGAGGAGGAGTCAGACAGGAGAGTAAAGGAACTTCAAAAGATGGCAGCAGGAGACGAGAGGAGAATTCGGAAATAGGTTTGTCTGAAAATCTAAATAACCTCAAGAATGATCAGGTTGATAATCAAACAAGGCAGCTTTGCTCTTCTTCCTGTGTTTTACACCCATGTGTTCAAGTTCTTGTGTGCTGTTGTACCTGTGAAGGAGGTCCGTTGGCTCCCTCGTAGAAGCACTTCTCGGCTTCATCGTAGAGAGGTTTGTCGAACCAGATGTTCTCGGAGGCGAGGCACTGCAGTCCACTCATTTTGGTACTAAGGAGAGAAATCAGAAATGTAGGAGAAATAAGATACAAAAAACAAAACATGCCATGATCAGGGGTTTAGTCGTTTACAGCCAGCACAATAACGAGTGACAGAACACAGCATATTTAGATGCTCAACTGGGAACAGCATATTAAGGGTAACAACCTCATGCAGAGCCACAGATGGAGTTGTGCGTGGAATGGACAAGAAGTGACAAAACAAAGCACAACGCAGACAGTTCCAACCAAGTAAACAAATTCATGTCAGAATAACTGGCATCATCTCTGTAAAACAAAAATAAAAACACTACTGCATAAAATGCTAAACCTCCCTTCTTGTTTTGCTGACAGGTTACCGCAGCAGCAGACCGGCATCTACACATTCCTCAGTCAGGGGAACACAGTTTGCCTGCTCTGCAAAGTCTGGATTACTGAACAAAAGGGTTGTCTCTGCCCGCTAGAACCCCCTCTTAGTGATAGCAGAGGTCCCCTTCATTGTGCCATTGTCAATACAACAACCTAGTTGACCATACGTGCGAGTACATGATTGTACGCCAATGAGACAATAGGTCAGACTGAGTAGCCGTTAAAGAAATGCAAAGGGCCTGCTGTGATGCTGACATAAGTAATTATGTGACAAATTAAATACTTGTCAGATTCCAAAAAACTGCCCTGACAGGATGTTACATCTCAGGGATGATATTAATGTGTAAAGGGATCTTTAACCACAATTATGAGGGATAAATAGTAGAAATAATAATAATAATTATAATAATACATGGGATTTATATAGCGCTTTTCCTAATGCTCAAAGACGCTTTACAACAATACAGGCATAAGGTTACAAATAATCTTCTGACAAAAAGGCAGCAACTGGAGCTGTTGCTTTGCGATGAACGTTGGGTGAAATGTTCCTAAAGCCTTGTGCTGGCCCCCCTGCTGCGCGAATACACGACCTAATTACCATGAATAAGTATGCTATATTTATTTTCTCTGAGGGCTCAAATCAGTCGAAATCCAAAAGTAAACAAAAAAATCCAAACAAACATTCACCTCCAAACCTGCAGCTCAAACATATTATACACGGTGCACAAGTTAGCATGAATGCACAAACAAAAATGCATGACAAAAAAACAAAAGAAAACTCAGTTAATTAGCCGGAAAACACACATCACGTCTCTCCCATTCCCCGTGAGAGGTGCCATACTTGTCCCAGCTAGGCCTGCTCTCAGAGAAGACCCTCTTCCTCTGGGTCGGGCCCCTGCTGCCTTTGCCCACCTGCTCGGTTTCAGAGGAGGTGCGATTGCGGCCTCGACTGTACTGACGGGGGGGGGTCCCGGAGACCTTGACCGTGGCGACGGGGGGTCCCTGATCCTGCTGCGGACCGCGCCCACGTCTGGCCTGGAAGGTCATGTAGCCTCTGGTTTTTGGGCTTCTTGGAGAGGAAGACAGCGGTCCGTTGCCATTGGATGCGAGCCGCCGTTGGTAGTTGCCCTCGGCCTGCTCATAGGCGCCGTGGTTGTACATCATTCCATCTGCCTGCATGCCCTGGAGCAAAGGGCTTTGACCATAGGAGCCACATCCTTCCATGGAGGAGCTCAACCCCTCATCTTCAGCCCAGGAGCGGTGGGCCTCCGACGGAAGTGTGCGTCTCCGCAGCCTCCCCGACTGATCTTTGTCTCCGCTGATGACGCTTCTCTCGGTGGGATTATTACCCTGCCTGGAGTTCATCACCGGCACGGCATTCTGAGGGACTCCTCCTGGCTGACGGGACGGCCGAGACTGATCCATTTCTCTACTAAAGGGGTCTCTTCTCTATTCACTTTTGTTTTTATGAGAAATAATAAAAAAAGAGCAACAGGTGGAAACTAGATGGCATTAGTTCATTATGAAGATGGCATCACACAAGGAACTTTGCTAGTTAGATCAAACACTTGATATGAGATGCCAATGCGGTCTTGCAGGCAAAGAGACTAGATTGATCAAAAAGCTTACAATTACCTAAATAGAAACATAATCACCAGAGTTCAAACTAACCTCTTTGAGAGTATTTCGTTATTTGGCTGACTGTGACCGATGGGAAGATTTTAACATATTGCCCAATCCTATTTTTGGGGATATGGAATAATGCCAAAACATGTAAAAGCAGGTCATTGATCAATCTCACATTGGACTTTCAAAAAGCAAAGCCAAAACAAGTAAGGCAAAATGTAATAAGGCTAACATAATGGCCAACATTTAGGTTAGGATGAGTTTGCAGCATTTCCTCAATATTCATTTAATATCATAGAATCTATGAAGTACAACCATTTTTAAAAAGACTAGTAATTTGTATATTAATTCATGAGGAAACGCTGTTATTAAATGCATTAAGCACGTTTCTTCTGAAACATTTAAAAACCAAACCTATGCAACATTGTCTGGCTCACCTTTTTTTTGGCATGCTGGAGAAAAGTGTACGCTACCTATTGTGGATTGGAATATTAAGATAATTCAAAGTAATCACACACGTTTGAATTATATTGAAAATGATCAACAGTAAGTTATATGAAAGACAATCCATGTGTCTTAACATGCAGGCAAACACCATCAACAAAAGACATCCTTTACATTTGCATGCATTAACAATACATACTTACATGATATTCAAAATATAAAAAAAACATTTTTCAAAACATTATTTGTGCCACAGATATATTCTCTCAGTTGCCAGTTGGTTAGGTACACCTAGCATCAAATAATGCAGTCAACAGCCCTGTGATAAATCCTACCTTCACATCGAGAGGGGATTACTTCCGGTCATTTTGAAGGCTTCAGTTTTAGGTGTGAAAATAATCTAAAAAGGAGTTTTTAATATTTTGTCCAACCCACTAGGGCTGAAACAATAGGTTGTTGAATTGACAGAACATGTATTGTTTAGGTCAATTTTCAAGCAAAACCAACTAACAAATGCTTGCACTAACAACCTGCAGGTGGATATTGCAGCGTTTCCTCAGCGTATTTTATATCAGTGGATACAATATCTGGGTGTTGGAGTGTTGGGTGGGCACTGGGCACAGCAAACAAATTAAACATGTGGCAATTGGCTTTCTGAATTGTGATGATGGGCATACAAAACAAATATCATAATAATATATTCAGAGAAAATGAAAAAAAACAGATTTGTAAATAATGATACTGTAGTTAGTAGACGAATCACTTATACCACACTCCAGCGTCCAAAATGACCATAACGTTTAGTTAACTTATCTCTCAAACAGTTTAATTAAGATCACATGGTAACCTTCACAAAGATAATATTGTAAGATGATATATATACACGACTGCATTAGTTTTAGCTAGGAGACCATGATCCATCAACTGAGAGCAAAACATTCAACACAACATTTCGACCGTAAGACAGCAATAAACCAGTGCATCGTCAGCTCAAAAACAGCTGCAACATCAACACTCACCTTTGGTAACGGCAATGGGAAGCTAATGCCCAACAGAGAAATAAGAGGAAAATACACATAGTTTCATAATCTGCAAAGCCTTAAGGAAAAACAATCACAGGACTATTATGTATTCAATATTTGAGGAATACCAACAAAAAACCCTATAACTTAGTTAAAGGCAATGGATATAAGTTGTACAGTTCACTGAACAATTAAAAAAAAAGTCGTCATTTCATGTATAATACCAGTCACAAAACAAGCAAATGGAACAGCAATATGAGTTAAAGATGAGTTGGATTTGTTACAGGGTCACTTTGACAATGACAAAAGTTAGGTGCCAATAGTTTTTCTGACAGCACCAGCAACTTGTAGCTAGTTAGTTTGACCACGTGGCGCTTGAAAACTCCCAACTATAACGTATTTGTGTGTTTTAACAAACAGTGCACTTTATGTTGTGTCCTATGCCGTATATAAACAACTCTTCTGCACTTACGATTGGCTTTATTCGACGTTTTATGGCTCGGTAAGCGTTCCTTAGCGTGGTGCCTCGGCTGTAATCCGACGGGAGAAGAGGGCTTGCAGTCGCGGACCGCCTGTATTCTGCAGTTACAGAGGGGGAGGGACGTTAGCTTTTACACGACTTTATCGATGATTTATGCGTTTATTTAATGTTTATACAAAATGGTACAACATAAAAACGCACATTGAAACAAATTATTGTATATTAACACTGAATAGAAGAGGGGATCCGTGTTTTGGTACTATTAACGTCCAACATTTTGATTAGTACAATCCGTTATGTCCAAAGACTTCATTTCCCAGAGTTCCAGCTGTTTGTTCCCCATGTTCTGGTTGGGCCCAGCCTGTAATGTTTCATGTTTAGTTTGAACAATAACGCATGTAGTTTGTATTCTTTTGTCTTTTGAGTTGATTATGAACTTCTGCCCTAACACCTTTTTTTTAAAAATAAAACTGGGCAACAAGTTGAACAAAATATATAGCCAGTTTACTTTTGAGCTACTTGTGGATTGAAATCCCAATTCCTCCCTTGTCCTGCAGGGGGCAGACTAATCGAGCCAATTCAAGCTGTTATCTAAAGGTTATACATGGCTACTGAATTGTATGAATCTTTTTGGACAGACCAGAGAACTACATTGTTTGACTTGATGAAGGTTGAAATATTTTCAATTCAAACTGAATTAATGTTGTTTTCAGCGTGGCATTAGTTACTCCTAATAAATGCATTGAATCTATTCCAGGCCGAGAGGATAAATCTGTACAACATCCTTCTTTGACTTTGTTCTTGGAAGGAGAACAACAACAAATACCTTATACAGCAAATTCTTGTCCTAGTTTGTTATTAATTATAGTTCTTGAGATTGCATTTCTTTATTTTGGTATTATGTATGTCACATCTGAGTGATACAGTATGCGTCTGGGCTATGTTCTGTAGTGTGCTGTATATTTCTTCAAGAGTTCTTATAATTTATTATACTTCTACAATATATTTTGGGAACCCCTCGAGGGCAAAGCTATCTCCACACATTAAAGTTCACATATTTGTTTCAAATATTGTCTAAAATCCTTTGACTGAAGTTTGTCTGACAAAGGTCAAAGTCTTTGGGCTGAAGAATGCTCCACTGACGATGAGGCGCTCACTTCGTGGAGCCTTCAGATGCTGAGCTGACAAACCAAATTAATTTCATATTCTAGCACTGCTAACAGGTATACGACCCAGAATTTGAACATGACTTGTCAGAAAGAATTGACACACAGCAAATGTAATGGTAAAACAATGTGAATGTCTCATTTTTACACAGAGAAGAGACAGATTGTATACCAGAATCAGAATCACAATACCTTTATTAGTCCCACAGAGGGGAAATTTGCAGCGTTACAGCAGGAAAGAGCCACAGACAGCTTAGTGTTGCATATCTTAAATGCGTTAAAAAAAAGTACTACGTTATAATATAATAAACAATATGCTTAAAAAAAAAGTACTAAGTTATAATATAATAAACAATATGCTAAAGAAAAATAAAAAATAAAATAAAATAAAAAGTTACATAATTTTCAAAAATACAGATCAAAAACAAATCAAATCTACAAATCAAATCCTGTAGCAGTTCGGATTTAGCAGCCTGGTGTGTGTTACAGTTATTAAAGATGGCATATGTATATAAAGTACCCCTGACATCAAATATGAATGGTTTGCTTTAGCGTTTTTTAGGAAAGAAAATTACACTCAAGTGCCTATCCTGTCTCAGCCTCAAGAATAATACTTTTTTTTTTTATTGGGTGACATTCCTCTTTTTAACAATGAATTTGTCTTGCAGCTGTGACAAGGATAAGGAAAACATGAAAACTACTGAGTCAAAAATATATGAGGGAGAAGACTAACACAGATCTTGCTTGGAGCAAGGCCCAAAATGAAAAGGCAACAAATACTTCAATTGGAAATAAAGCAACACAAAATAGGATAAAAAAAAGAAAACAAAGAGATGCAAAAAAAGAAATAACCACATGACTGAACAACACAGATTTGAAGCGACCTAAAAAAAGATCCCAAAAGTCACAATGAGACATAAAATGGAGCATCAAGACATAACACAAGCACACAAGACGAATTTGGATATTTGTTGTCTTTTATGCGATGAAACTTAATCTCTTCTAGGTTTTCGACTATAGGTTGGACAAAAAAAGACATTTTAAGAAGTCACTATAATTTATCGATTAATCAGGAACACAATCAGTAGATTCATCAATAATGAAAATAATTGTTACTGGCAGCCCTATAGTTACAAACACTGATTACATCTGTAGTAGCTTGTGTAGACGAAAGCTTGAATAGGCTCCATGAGCTCTTGTGGGGATAAACACCATTGTTTTTTACTTTATACAACATCCTCTCCACAAAATTGAGAGGAGTGATCAAACAGGCAACGCAAAGCTTGGTTTATATGCAAACAGCCATGTGTTTGATAAAGAAGCCATTAGCCAGGAGGCGTAAACCTTTTGTTAACCTGTGGTTTAGGATTACCTTTAGGGGAAGCCCAATGCTAAAGGGATGATGGTAACTTGATAACAGTCTACAAGAGGTTTGCTTTTAATTATTTGTCAAGCCAGTGGGATACCATGTTTCACACTGAGGGACACAGGTTAAATTATACTCTTTGTGAGGAGCTAAGCTGCACACAAATTCTCCTGAAAATTAATCACATGCACTAGCTCCAGAGGAGTATTTGAAGGTTGAATGCTATTCTGTTATTCTGTTGGGAAAGATTTCACTTTGTTCCACATTCACACCTGCTAACAGTCTGGCCTATTTGTACGTCATTGGCCATAAACAAGCTCCAGTGGAACAGAATAAATATATGAGGAGTTCTTTTCCAAAACGCTATATATCCATTTTAATAGTTTTCAGGAAAATGACATTTTTTACCTAGACCCACACATTTTGTTAATATTAAATGTATATATATATATATAGGATATATAGCGATTTGGCATGAAACGTTGATAGAGCAGTGAATAGGTTCAGTACACAGCAAAATGGCACAACAAACTCAATTTTCAATTTGGCTTTTATAGCGTTTTGGAAAAGAACTCCTGATATACATTTGTCTTGATGATTGAGGTTAAGCATTGATCCTGAATGGTTAGGATAGGTTGTCGGTCGCAACAGTTTCTGAGTTTCTGGTTTTGCAGATATAAGGTTTTGCAGACACAACCTCCTTTTCGTCATGACCCACCTTGCTCGCCTTTTAGCAACCACATCCTCTTTGTTTTGGGCCCCAAGGAAGTGACACATTTTGCCCTGGGTGGTGTTCTAGCTTTTTGACAGTCACAATCTCCACCAACAATCTGTGCTGGAATATTAGAAGTGCTCAAACCCTTCAAGTATACCACTATGAAAATACTCAAAATTACAAGTCAAAGTCCCACAATACCATATTGAAATATATGAAGTTAAAATGCACACTAAGCACCAGAATGGCCAACTTGAAATGGGAATTATTGATGGAGTAGCTTCTTTATTCACTGTTAGGTAGTTTAATCTACAACAATGTTTCATATTCAAACAGTGGTTGACTATATGCATATATACATATATATATATACAAAAACAAAAACAAAAACTCTCCATATAAAACAAAACATCTTTAAGGACACTGTAATAAAATAAAGTTAGATAGGAATAAAATAAAGCAGTAATTTACAGCGAAATAGAATGCAGTGAATTATAGAATATGAAATATGAAATAAGAAATATGTGCAGTAAGCAGTATTTGAACATTGTGTGCATTAATGTAATGCATATAGAGTCTACGTTGTGGCTGAGGTAAAGTGTCAGTTGCCGGGCCTTGTTTAAGAGGCCGGTAGCGGAGGGGAAGAAACTGTTCAGGTGGCGAGAGGTTTTGGTCCTGATGGAGCGTAGCCTCCTGAGGGGAGGGGGGTGAACAGTTTGTGTCCAGGGTGGGAGGGGTCCGCCACTATCTTCCCTGCCCGCCTCAGGGTCCTGGAGGCGTGCAGGTCGTGGAGGGATGGCAGATTGCAGCCGATCACCCTCTCTGCAGAGCGGATGACACGCTGCAGCCTGCCCTTATCCTTGGCTGTGGCTGCGGCGTACCAGAAGGTGATGGAGGAGGTGAGGATGGACTCGATGATGGAGGTGTAGAAGTTCACCATCATTGCCTTAGGCAGGTTGAATTTTTTCAGCTGCCTCAGAAAGAACATCCTCTGCTGTGCTTTTTTGATGAGGGTCAACTAAGATGGAAATATATGTCCAGCATCAGCATTTCAATAGTATATTAGCATCTTACAATATAACTTTCTTGAAAGGTAACAAACCAGCCAACAAGTAGTCTAATTTTACTTTAGTACTTTAAGTATGTTTTGCTGTGAATACTTGTATACCTTTAGGCTACATTAAATATTCAATGCTCTTGTTAGAGAGCTGCAATTCTACTTATTAATTAGTAAAAACACATTAATTCCAGCACTGTATTTTTCTATTTGGTTTATTTAGCAGATGCTTTCATCCAAAAAGATTACCTTCAAAGCAGCGAGAATACAAACAAAGGCTCAAACACAGGCTTAGCAGACAGTAACATTAATTGTATGAGTAGAATTTAGGTCATTGGCTGTTTGTTTTATCTCTGTCCTTACTGCCATCTTTGTGAATGAATGGAGATAGTCATTCATTCACCTGAGAGGAGGAGAGAGAGAGAGAGAGAGAGAGAGAGAGAGAGAGAGAGAGAGAGAGAGAGAGAGAGAGAGAGAGGGGAGAGAGAGAGAGAAAGAGAAGAGGGTGGAGAGAGCAGATGTGAGACAGCAGCTCTTCACTCGTAAGTTTTCAGCTCGCAGGGGAATATGGGGATTCATCTATTTTAAGGGTTGACAGGGCAGCCTACATTTCTATACCGGGGCTATAACGAAGAGGCAAGTATTTAAGAAGCTCCGGAGGAACAAATAACCTGGATTTGCGACAACATTACCATCCCGCGATGAGGGAAATAAAGAAGACAAATAAGACAATGGAAATGTGTTGCAAGGCGCTTACGGGACGACAGGAGAAAATCATACTACTCATCTTTTATCTTCATCTGTGGAACAAGCCTATGGTGAGTGTTTATTCTTCAATACATTCTTGGCAACAAGTCATATAATTCTTTAAAAGTGACTTTAACCTGCTAATTGGGAACAATCTACTTAATTAAAAGCTAATGACATATTGATTGCATTACTATCACCGGTATTACCCTCTGTCATTTTCCGGCTCTCAGGAGCACACACACACACACACACACACACACACACACACACACACAT
>CALSBZ010000190.1:273300-289509 GCA_943591055.1 Gobionotothen gibberifrons
AGGGGCGGATTCTTTTCGGCTGTGTACTTTGGAATTTTTGTGCACTCCGAGGCGGTTTCTCAAACTTACCTACTGGTCCTTTAAAGCATTACATCTCTCTGAGAAGTCAACTAATTGCTTGCTGCTTAATACATTGAATTTAGTCATTAAAATAAAAATGTATTTAGATTTTTTTTCTCCCACTGTGGAAGAAGAAGAAGATTCAACTTATTGTCATTACGTAGTACAGGTACTATGTAACGATATGGTTTCTCTGCATTTGACCCATCCTACGGCGCCCGGGGAGCAGTGTAGGCGACGGTGCCTTGCTCAGGGACACCTCGGTAGCACTTGGTCTTTCTGGGACTTGAACTGGTTTGACCTTCCAGTTGCCAAGCCAAGTCCCTATGGACTTCGCCACCACCGCCCGCGGGAGAAAGTCCTCATTAGTAATAGTAAAAGGGGGGAATGGGTGTTAAAGTGAGTAAATGCATAGCCTATCGAGCTGCCTGTGGATAAAGGGCCAAAAATAGAGCCCTGCCCAGTGGGAGAGACAACCTTTCGTCGATGTGGAAGGAAATGTGAAATTACTAGTAATCAACCTATTGATGTGAGTGTTAATTAAGGACTCTGACAGATCACCTCACATGGTTTTCCACCAATAGTTCAAAATCCCCCCTGTATTTAAACACACAAAGATATGAGTTAAAGTTAAACAGTATACGTTTCTATCATGGTTTTTGCTGCACTCACGGTAGCAATTGTAGCGAGGATGATTCAGGACAAATGTTTTTTTTAAATAAATAATTGAGCTTCTTTCTTTGTTTTCTTCCTCAAGTCAGGCTATAAATGAAATCTATTCATAATCATCACATCACTCTCAGTGTCTGCATGACTCAAAGCAAGAGACCTGAATTCAAGCATCTGTGAGCAGGAACTCTCTTGTGGGAATATTATTCCACCACTTGACAGACAGTGAAACTGTTGTTCGCACTTATAAGCAATCCCATCCGTATAAGAGCAATTGAACAAACAGCTTGAAGCCATCAACCTAGATATAAACTTATGTTCAAACAGTGCAAAAAAGCTGACCCGCTTAAAAGGCTTGTGTCTTCAGCTACGCTAGCAGCTCTGTGAGGCTGCTAATATCAGCATGCTTGAAACCTAGCACTCTTTCTCACAACAGCACACATGGTAAGCAGGTAAACTGTTGACCATCTCTCAGTTTAGCATGTTAGACAAGCGAAAATTGGCTAAATTGCATCCACCACAAGGTACAACCAACGCTAATGGGTATCTCATTGATTTTGAATGTATTTTGTAATGACATAGGACAAAAGGAACTCAACAGACCCACACATTTTTCTTCGTTTCTGGCAGAGTAGATGCTAAATCTGCATTTTGATTCAGTCTAAATTGTAGATAATACAAAAACTAGCTTCTTACAGAATTTCTGAATTGTTCATATCAAGGAGGGTAAAAAATCAGGAGGTATCGTTCCAAAACTGAACGGCAAGGGCTGCATACTTACATACATACTGCAATCGTGTCAGAATATGCTGTCCTACCCAGCGCCAGTTCTTAACCCTCAGTTTGTATCAACTCTCCGTGAAGGCAAATGTATCACGTTTGCATAATCGACACTGTAACCACTACGGATCCTGTCTATATGGAGCATGCTGTGTGGGTGGGCTTGGGTGTCAACTGATGGCAAATGCTGCAACATTCCAGTACGTTATGGAGCTTTGATGTCACACTTTGGCCCAATTCCTAGGCCACCTTTACATCAGACCATTTTCATAAACTACAACTTCCTCTGCTGCTTTGTTGTCTTCAATACTGCCAGATCAATTTCAATTTCAGGTTCCTTTCCTGTCCTTTAGTGCTTTAATTGCAGCTGGGTCTTCACAAATTGCACTGCTGTTTGGATTTGATTGTTCGACCCACCAAAGTGCCCATCTCTCATGAAAACAGACACATTATAGATATTGCTGTTTTATCTCTTGAATAGATGCCTTTACAATTCGGATTAAACCCATCTGTGTTAACCTGAAGATGATTCCTCCCACATACGCTATACTTAAGAAGGTGTTTCCCCTCCAAACAATTCTGAAATAAAGAGAGCAGTATCCAATTCTGGCAAAAAACAACAACATCATTTTGGAGGGTAAAATCTCTTAATCCTTAATACCAGTTACTCAAACACAAACATTGAGTCACTCTATAAAGACACTCTATGTAACCCCAACATACTGTATGTGTGTATGTTCTACCTTGCCACATCCATTATTTCCAAGCATGTACTTCGCTGCCAATCTCAATCTTTTTATCCACAATGGATTTGAACAAGATGCACTTGACAGGAGGTGGGCTTAGTGTGGGTGGGAGCCCATAAACAGAGAGAGGGGGGAAAACGCATCTTTATATTTAGCATGCTTAGTGTGTGGCCACAGCAAGATTTTGAAGTAAGCCCTCTTACGATGAAAGGGATTAACCTTTTTCACAGCAGATATTTTTTGCCTTTTAATACCAAGAGAAGCACAGGTGAGTTGACCAGGAAGTGAATGATGGATCACGTACATGCTTTTCCTTCTATAACATGTCCAAAAGTCTTAGAAGATATACATAGCTCCAGATTTGTCTAAAATGTCTTATGTGGTACCAAATAAAGTGTTAATATACATATTTAATAATGTAATTTTACACTGCTCTGCCCCACAATCAACATGTGTATTTCTTAAGATATGACATAATAATTTTTCTGAGACAAAGTGGAAAACGCAGAAATACATTTGTCAAGTTTCTTTTCTTGTTCAGCAAAGCTTTTTCCCCTCAGAGATTTTGGGCAGGAGTCTACTTGTGATAGCACACCTCGGTTAATTGTCAAAACACAGCATATAAACAATGTGGTTCCGATGAAAACATTTACAACTACTTAAAATAAAAGCATACTCTAGAAATATCACGATATAAGTTGATAGTAAACATTTAAATATTGTATACTGGATGCCTTTTTAATCGTACAAAGTATAGTAGACATCATTGCAAAGTATGCTAAAATCACCCATCTACAGTGCAAACATTTACAATTGAAATATAACTAATATGTGTATAATTTAAGCTTTAGGGGGATATCAGGATATGCTTATTGATATTCGCTAAATGCAATAGTTTTTATGTTATGGGTGAGCTAGAAAAAGCATGCTAGTATATTATTAAGTAACAACAAATCCTGTACATAAAGAAGTGTAATATAAAAGTTATGGTGGGTTTTGTTAGCTTAAGTCACCTGCTGTGTTCATGGCACCAACCCTTGAGACACAAACTCATTGAGAAAACACGCAATGAAAAGACAGACCTGAAACTGGAGTGCTTTTTGACTCCTGGATCCTCAGCTTCGGGAATATCAGTCTGACTCAGCCTGGCAGCTACAGGAGATGCTGACGTGAAGCATAATACTCTAAGGTCCGCCGCGAGTAATTGCACACTCTCGCTGCATAGACTTATGTTAGTGTTGACCTCATATTTGTATCAAACATCTCATTGGACGCAAGTGATTGTTTTTTTATGAGATAGAGAGACACAGGGGAAGGAGTGGATAATGGATTAGATCCAATGGATTTGTACAAATAAAAAATAAGGCAGAGAGAGAAAATGGATATTCAGCAAGACTGATTGCTGCCTTAAAGTCCTGGCCGTGCCTTATAACAATGTCAGCAGCCCATTGGATGGCTAAATGCACCTGCACTCTGCTGTGATCAGCTTTTGAAGACCATAGTTTTTGTATATTTTGAGCTTTTAATGTGACATGTCTCCATGCTTTAATGTTCAAAAAGCTCTTTTTTTCTCATACTGCCTGTGCTGCAGCACCTCTTTTCACCCTCTGTCTGAAACCAGAGCCCAGTCTGCTCTGATTGGTTAGCTGGCCGGCTCTGTTGTGAGTGCTCAACTGTTTAGAGATATCCCGCCCCTTAGCCTATCACGTACAATGTGTTGGAGCGCTCGCCAATAGAAGCGCAAGTGTTACGTAGTGATTTCACAATGTTATGGAAGTAAACAAAAGGAGTCCAACAGAGGCATTTCAGGCAGAGGGGGAGAGTGTGGGAGAGAAACTCCCTCTGGAGAGAACTTTGAGATGTGTGCCTTTGCAGACCATGTACATGCACAAAAACCTATATCACACTAACAGTCTCTGTCTCTTTTGTGATGTGTTGTTGTGTTAAACTGGTCAAGATTTCTTTGCTAAAATTCGCAGATTAAAAAACATATTTGTGATTGCATGAGAAGGCGTATTTAACCACAAAGTCAGGTCAGGTGTACTGTACTCTCTGTGTGTAGGCGGATTTGTGCTGATTAAGGTCTCTGAGGAGGGCTGAAAATGTTCAAGCCTAATCTCAATAAGTGTAACAGCAGGGAGTCTGCGATGCAGTGAAGACTCATCATTCTTTTGCATGACCTTTTCGAACTCATAGAGACAGGAACCCTGTAGGAAGCTATGGCATTTGACTGATGCATCAATACAACTGAATCCTCTTTTCCTTACTGATATTTGGTTCAATTAACATGCACACAATAATGTTTCCATACTATAAGAGAAGTGTCTTTTTAAGCCGCTTATGTGAATGCATAAACTGGCTGCTCCTTATTATATGAGGAAAATGCTATTTTCATCATTTCATTATTACTTTGATAATCCAGAGGTTGTCCTGGAGTGCACTTGCATTACAGAAATCACAAACAAGACATGTCTCATGCTAACAGCTTTGTACAGCTTAGAGCAGTTGTCTGTTTTACTAAACTGTAGGAGCTACAAAATTGTGTCATTCAGGATTCTGATTCATTCTGAGCAAGACATTAAAATCTAAAACAATTCTGATGGCGAACGATCCATTAGCTGACTATAGATTTCACTCGAACCCACAAAAGTTATTAGCATTAATCCTCTGGGAACCCTGATCACAGAAAACATCATGGCGACCAAAAGTTGTCAAGTGTCTGGCCAGGGATCAAGGTGGTGGACGTGATAGACCAACATTGCTCTCTCCATACACAACAAAACCCAACATTTCAACAGTCCGGGCAGTGGAGACGGAGCGAATTGGGACCAAGAGAATTATTGTTATCTTCTGAAGAAATGTGTGCGACAGTTTCAGTCTAGGAACTACTCAACTGATTATTAATGTGAGGACATGAGACAGACAGGAAGCCTAAGACAATACATTATGCAAATGCGGTCATAATTGTTTTAAAAAAATACATTAGTGGTTACATTTCCTCAAGGCCACTAAAAGGCTGCTATGAATGGGAAAGGTTGCTGGGAGTGAAACGCAAAGTTTCTTGAATAACTAAAAGGTAATCAGAATAACAATTGCACGATTATCAATGTTTGTAGACAATTCAGGTTAAATGGATGTAGTTAGGGAATAGCTATTACTGAAGGTATATAAAGGTATGCAAAATACGATAACGGTTCTTGCAACCAGCAGCGTCTGTGAGCCAGTGGCCTTTCTTTGTATCTTTTTGATCCCTCAAAGCAGCTCCGTCCAAACCTCGGCTGAGATGAGTGTCAGGTTTTTAACTTTTTAGACGGATCAGTCTGTCTGATCAAAATCACATGGACTTCTGAGGATATTTTATGTGGAGATGAAGGCAACAGCACTGACACATTTAAAAAGCAGTGAGTGTCTCAGCTGTGATGTGATTTTCAGTACCAGATCCTAAAAGGCTCATATATTAAGATCCCAAAATGATGTACATTTCTGATCTGTAGAGTCATGGTAATAAAAAGGGTTACGAACACATGCATGCACACATGGTCATTCATGCAGTCTTGTGAATGCCGTATGAAATCATGATTTAAATACAGAATGAACTATATGTGAATTGTTAATAAAATATATAATGATATATATATATTTGTTTCTATTAATTCTAACTTTTTTTTATTAATCAATAATAATATTATTGCTCTTATTTGATTGACATTAGTAATATTTCCTTTTATATTTGATATATTATTTGTATTTATTATAACTGACTGACCTTGCTGCCCCTGTGTGTGTGTGTGTGTGTGTGTGTGTGTGTGTGTGTGTGTGTGTGTGTGTGTGTGTGTGTGCGTGTGTAGGATGTAACACAGACTGGGATGAGATCGGCTGCTGGCTGAGAGCTGATGTCGGGCAGGTGGTCAACGTCTCGTGCTCTGAGGTCTTCCAGCATTTCTCCAGCAGTCAAGGTTGATTTTGATATCTCCAATCTTAATGAACATAGAAAACTCTAACTTAATTGGACATGCACTCAACTGAGCAGTTTAAATACAGATGGTAATGTGGAAGTTACGCTCTCTGTTGGTGCATGCTCAGTTACTAAATCTGTGCTGTATAATCTGGAGAATTAATGCAGGCTGAAGTCGCTCTAAAGGAGTACAGCATGAATTATTCATTAATGTTTGTTGGCAAGAATATTTATATAGATATATACCGCGGGAGTTTCTGGCAAAAGAAGTGACGTACTGTCTTCTCTGCAGGGTTCATATTATGTCACATTATGACTTCCTCTTGGGCCTTTGTACTTTCCAGAAAGATGGTGCTGATGAGGACAAGAGGGACATATTCAGAAGTTAACATTATCTAGTCTTGAGTAAATCAAAATGAAGATGTTTTATATTTATATTTTAAGTCAAACATTTACCAAATTGGGATCAATAAAGTTCTATCTTATCTTATCTTAATATTATTTTTATAATAAACAAAACGGATGAAGTATTGTTCTCTGTAGTCTTGAGAGGATTGTCATTATGAGTCCAACATTAAAGGAGGTAAGGTCAGGATCATTGTGGAATAATGCTCTTTCCATTCCTATCTCAATGGAAATCCTTACTCATTATGATCTGAGTTGCAGATCACACAAACAGACCAGAGCATTTGATCTCAGTGGTGCAGTTGGCGGCATTAGTTCCTGTTTGCTCAAAGGAAAAGGAAAAAGCAAACCCCACTGCCACACATTTCTGTATTTCTTTGTTCAAACAGTTCTGCTAAAGCCCACATGTTCTATCTGTGGCACACACATTTAGATTCCCTCCAACCCAGCAGTGCAGGCAGGGAGCTTTCAAGCTGACAACCTATCCTACGACACCTGCAGTTTCCACACGGACGTTAACCTGAACTGAAATGTCAGTAGGCTTGAACATGAAAGCATCAAATGTTTTATGACTGAATGCACTAATAGAGAGAAAAGAGAGCAAATGTCAAGGTGTCAGAATGTGCACCAGACGGAGCCATTTATATAGCATTGTAGCTTAGTGCCATTTACTATGAGATACTTCGCTATGTCATACTCAATACCACTTCTTAAGCTCAAGAACATCAGCGTGAAACTAATTCTGTTTGTAGAAGTAAGATAAGCTTATGAAGATGTTTCCCAGCGGCGTTATGCAATGTCAGTGGCTACAGGATTTGGGACATATGCAGCTTTGATTGCTGTTCAAAGCAATCAATCACAGGGATTTCATGTCATTTATATTTAAAAAAAAGTTATTAACAAGAGTAATTGCTGGTCTATGAATTGTAGCGCTTTTTATGATGCCTGATGCATTGTGCCAAGTCAATCGCCTAGAAAGACCATAGTCTTAAATATCTTTCCTTCGTGGCTCATAATGACACTTGTTTATATTAGCCCCCCTATTTAAGCGTTATCTATTGGCTATCGTTCACTGTTTAAGAGTCATGATCTTTAAAGGGGCCTGCTAGCTAAACAGACAGAGCACATTACTTTGTTGGTTTTTAAGCCTGCTTCCTATTTTACATTTTAAATACAACTTTCTGTCCCCATTTACATTTGACTGATTTTAGCAATCCATAGACGGAGATGCAAACAGCTGTTTTGACGAGTTGTTCATAAATTCAGAATATATTTAGTCTCTGATAATGCTACATTCTTATGCAACCCAGTCTCACGGCATTTCGTGTTACAGTCACGAAATTCGTGTTCACCAACACGATTTCCCAATGTATTTCGTGTCACACAGAAAGATTTGAAAAGCAATGGAAATAATAACAAATTAGAAGGAAAAGATTAAGAAAAATACAGATTTCAGTATTCTGAGGCTCTGAGCCCCATTTATTTTCCTCGCGGACGGCAAATAAACTCAGAAATTATACAATTTAAAATAAAAGGGATAGGGTTAGGCTTAGGGTAAGATATTGGCCGTTTCTCAATCTCGAGGATACTGGCTTCCAAGCCAATATTTCAAGGATGCTACGTCATCGAGTGCCGCCGAAGGACTGTTCCAATCTCCAGTATACTTGGAATTCCACGAGGCCACGTCCTTGGTTTGGGGGAAATTTCGAGGCTGCACATGGGTAGACTTCGCGTCCTTAAAATCCCCACAATGCTTTGCGCACGGACCAATTTCAAAAACCCTTGCGGAGAATGGCTTTATATCTCTATGACTCTGGGCTGAACCAACGCAGCACACATTTAAATGTAAGTATGTAGTGGCATAGAACATGTGTTGGTAAATATGTTACTTTGTTACATTTGTTTGTAACAAAACAAAAATGTGTTCCGTGAAAGTAAAGCAAGTTCATAATTAGATAGACATCGTGAGGTATTTATTTTTGGTACAGTTTATGTTGAAACCGTTAGAGAGAGTGGCACACTTGTTAGCCGGTTCCATTCTTCTTCGTTTTCCGAAGCCGTGGCTTGGAAGCATACTTGCTTTGTTTCTGAAGGAAGTGACTTGGATGTACGCGACTACCAAGCCAGCATCCTCGCGATTGAGAAACACCCATTGAGTAAGAACATGTTTTTATGAACCACACAGCTTCCGGTCTTCCAAGACGCGACCGGACACAAATACGTGGTGCAGGCACGAAAACATACTACCAATAGAAATACTTTGCTTTTAATCGTTCTGTGTGACACGAAAAAAAGGGGAAAATCGTGTTGGTGAACACGAATCAATAGATTCAATTAATTTCGTGACACAAAATGTCGTGAGACTGGGTTGTCTTATGTGAGTGCACTAAATTAATTGATGTATCCTTTGATTTGGAACAGTAGCTTTATAATAGTTAAGTGTGGTCAAATCAATCAATTAAATATCTCCCTTACATTTTCACCAGCCCCCAAATTCTATTCATCCTTTCGCCTGGCCTTTATATCATCCTGAATGTCACTGCATTTGCCCCATTTTCAGCACGATTCACAGCACAATTGATATAAAACTGTTCCAAAATGAAGCCACAGACAAGATTAAGAAGAAGGTGAATAATAACAAATACATTGAGATATTGAATACATTGTACGATGTATTGTGAAGTATACACTTGTTTCTATTACAAGTTATTAGTCTATATTTAAGTTTCTTTAATATTGCAGTTCTCTGTCTGTATCATTGTTTATTTCCAGACACACTCCTTGGCTATGAATAACCTGGTTTATGGTAACACAACGTATACTGTTGCTGATTCTGAAAATATCTGCAGAGGTTGAAATAGATCGTGTCTCTCTGCTGTCTGCTCGCACATCAGGATTTGTTTTCAGGAACTGTACGGAGGACGGCTGGTCAGAAATGTATCCTCCCTACAACGATGCGTGTGCTTTCAGTGACGACAGCGAGCCGGAAACTGAGGTAAACACACACTTGTTGTGGTTTCTCTCATGCCATTCAACCAAGTCAACGTGTTTATGTAATATGTGTTAATTGAAATACAATGAAGTAAAGTACAATTACCTCAAATTGTAGTTCAGTAAAACATTGAGTTAATATTCCCATTTACTTTTCCCTTCTATAGATCCACTGTTCTTGATATTTTCTGTGACATTTCATTCATCAAGGAAGTTTTTCCTTGTACGATGTGAGGGTCTAAGGACAGAGGGTGTCGTTTTTCTCATACTGATATTCTGAACAATCTGTGCTGTTGTATTTGCTGTAAAGTGTCTCTACTGTAGGCTATTTTTATTATATGTACAGCACTTTGGCTCGATCAAAAATCGTTTATAAATGTGCTATATAAATAAAACTTGATTTGATTTGATCACATCATCTCACTTTCATTTAATTTGACAACATTTCCTCAAACTCTCTGTGTCTGTCTTTGCAGACGATGTACCTCTCTGCGTTCAGACGGGTTTACACCGTGGGCTACGCCACCTCACTCATCTCCCTCATCACAGCCATAGTGGTGTTCACAGCCTTCAGGTAAGCACACACTGTCCCAGACACAAACAAATAATAATAAGGGCAATAAAAAGGGTCAACAACCATGACGCACACACATATATCCAGATATTGTGATGATCGACTGTAATAAAAGCCCAGGCAAAACCTTTGTAATGTAGAGGCTTGGGGATCTGGCAGTACGGCAATCAATAAACAATCCCTCAAAACGTACCTTTTCACTCTTGCCTTCAACTCCTAATCCACTAACCCCTCGCCCTTATTCCACCTAGCTTAGCACTTTTTACGTTTGTTGTTATTTTTGTTTTACTTGCTTGTAAAGCGCTTTGAGCACCAGGAAAAGCGCTATATAAATGTAACGTATAATTATTATTATTATTATTATGTGCTTCTTTCAGGAAGTTCCGCTGCACCAGGAACTACATCCACGTCAACCTGTTCTCCTCCTTCGTTCTGAGAGCCAGCGCTGTTTTCATCAAAGACACTGTGCTGTTTGCTGATGAGACCCTGGACCACTGCTCTGTGTCCACGGTGAGCAGAGTTATCAGTCATTATTGTTCCCAACGTAAAGCAGATTCCCACATCTGCTGTATGATTGACAATGAAAAGAGGAGAGAAAAAGGGGAAGACAAGAGATGAAGGGCAGCTGTTGTTTCTCAGACAAATCCATTCATTAGTCGACAAGATTGATGAATTATTTTAGCATGTACCTAGTTTAAAAACAAAGAAACAGCAGGTACGTTTCAGTTTGTATGCTGTGGATAATATAACGTAAGGGTCTAAGCTGTACCCTTATGTAATTGCTTTATCATTATTTCATTTTTTTCTTTTTGTAGTGAGTTTCATTGTATTATTTGTATTGGAAAAGCCGTTCATGCAGCCTGTACTGTAGGTATGGTGGTAGGTACTACGTTTCTCCATAGTCCTACTGTGTGTTGTTACAAGTGGTTGTTACAGTAAGTGGACCATTTTCCGAATGACGTCAAAAAAATAAAATAAAACTAGGATTCCATCCATTCAAACACACGTAGTAATGAAAATGTTTTTTTGTGTGAAACCACAGAACATTGTTACCTGTCGATAACCACCGAGAAATCTCACCAGCATGTCTCTTTGTATGTTTTTGTCTCTTAAGAGAGGTGAAGCAGTGCTTTGTTGAAGGACATTTTTTTGATTTGATGAAGGAAAAATGCACATCAATGGCCTGAACTTTGACTGCTTTGCTATTTTAGATGGCTTTTGTGAATGGAACCACAGCCAAGATGATTGAACCTCCCCGAAAGGCTCAGAGAGGCTGATGTAAACACAGAATCAAAACAGAAAGAATAAGCGGCATGGTTTTTTGCTTTTGCACTCACTTGCACACAAGCATTTCAAAATATTGCAAAAACATTTAAGTTCTTGTACTACACATGTTGTCTCTTTGAAAAGATTCACAGCCTTTTGGGACATTGCAGAAGCATATTAGCACATACACCTTTTCAAAACCCTAACCACAGCTTCTCAAATCACAAACTACAACCACTCTTTAAAGAACACACAAACAAATAGGAATATCCGTTTTTCTTAGCTCATGAAAAGTAGATATTTTGGAAATATAATATTATCACAAAAACATGTAGTTAATACAATTTAAAGATATAAACAACACTGATCAAATAATTGTAACCTAACCTATTCGTGATATAATTATAGAATCTGAAAATGTGATACACTGTAGGTGTAGTATATATCTACGGGATATAACTGCATAAATGTAGAATATAAAAGTATAGAGAATTAAAACTGTAATACTCTACTTTACGGCTTTGCGTAAACAAATCCAGACTAACGTGGTTTTTCTGTCCTCTCTAGACAGCGTGCAAGTCAGCCGTGGCTTTCTTCCAGTTCAGCATCCTCGCCAATTACTTCTGGTTGTTGGTGGAGGGAATGTATCTTCAGACCCTGCTGGCGCTGACTTTCGTCTCTCAGAGGAAATACTTCTGGTGGTACATCCTGATTGGATGGGGTGAGTAGAGATGACTGAGTAGGGCATCTGAGAATGTGCAAGCCTTTGAAAAATGAAATATTGGCTGGATAACAACACAACATCTAAAAGTTGTTTCACAAACCCACAAAGGATTTTCATTTGCTCAAAGTCAAGTGAAGGTGTTAAAGGGGCCCTATAGAGAGGAGAAGTCCCTCCCCTTCCGGTGGACCTCCGTGGGACCTTATTTCGAAAAAGTTATGCATCAAAGTCAATGGAGAGAGAAAGATGTCGTAAAACTGTGAAGTAACACATTTGTTTGTGTGAAACGCTCAATGAACTACATCTCCCGTCTCGCACCACACACCAAGACGGCCGTCACGTTGGCACATTTCACTTCTTTCTTTCAGAATGAGGCGAAAAGTATTAAAAGAGGTGAAAATCACTCCAAGTCTGGGCATGTTGAGAGCTGTACATACACACAAGGGGAGTTAGTCGGTTCCGTAAGAGCCAGCATGCGGGACCGGGATTCTGGGATTTGTAGTCTTTCTAGTTGCATATTTTTCATAGTCTTATATTTCAACAGTTTTACGACAAACTGTGACTTTTTTGACATGGAAATTATTATTTAAGATTGACTAACATCATATGTGTAATTCGTGGCACAATTCAAAGATAATCTTTCTCTCTCCATTGACTTCAATGCATAATTTTAGAAGTAGATGGGCGGCACTTCACCACTCCATAATGCTTTTCGGGGTTTTCCCTTTCCTGTAGTGCATTATTTATATATTTTTTGGGAGTTTCTAAAATGTGTTTAGCTTAAATGTGATAACTGACACGATTCACCCAGCTTGCTGAGTATACATGGCCGTGTTTGAATGACACTGTGGTTTTTAAAGTGGCCTGCGGTCAGACCTTGAGTTTTGCTGTGAGAGAGCGAGACTTGCTGTGAAGCTAATCATAAACAATTGTAGGCTGTATTATATATTCAGCTGGTCATTCGTGTGCCTGTTGATTGTAGTATTGCTGTATTTCAGTACATTGAATGATACTGAAATGTTTTCCTGTCATCTTTGTCTTATGATAACACAATATAATCACATTTAGATGGTTGGGATTGCATTTCCAGTAATTCAGTCACAAAAGCCTGGCAACGATTTATGAACACAATCGCTGTTCCTGAGACTGCTGTTGTGCTCGCTCGTGCTTTCTCGGCTCTCCCTTTGTTCTGTCCCTTATCTCTGGCTTAACTGAGCTCTCTACGGATGCTTAGAGTGCTTTCCCTTCTGTGCTGCTCATTTCCATTGTCTTCCTATTTTCATCCAATTGTCTTTGTTGATTCCTGTTTTCTGAATATTTACCTGTTCAAGCCTGTACTCTCAAGTGCTTCTAGAAATGTTACACAGTCTGTGGTCTAGCGAGTTAGTGATGCAGTGAAAGAAACAGCAGCACACCTTTTTTTTTTGTTGAACCTTTAGGCAAACAGATTCTGAACTTGGCAAAATACTACATTTCTGGAGGGTATGCTGGGCCTTTTGTGGAAGCATATCCATTTTCCAGGTCCATATGTTTCCAAGTGTAATAACACATTAACCCTCACATTGTGTTCAGTTCAATTTGGTGCGTATAAAATACAAATATTTATGTAATACTATCCTATGTTATTGAAACAAGGGTTTAAGGTAGCCCAACAAAACCATATTTTATCATGTATTTGATTTGAACGGTCTTTAAAAAACTTTTATCTGTGGTAATCCAGGTCAAACGGACCACACAGAGAATAAGAGTCTTTGTTGTTCCTCGGGTAACATTTTTATCAAACACTTGTTTGGTTTAATACACAAACCACCCAGATTATTTAATCGCAGCATGCCACACTATTATAAACCAATGTTCTCTGTGAGTCAGATCCTTTGTTTTTGGATAACTTGGTTTGATGCAGGGTAAAGGACTGGACAAAATACAAAAGTAGATATATTCTGGATATGTATAGATTTCACAAGTTAGAAATGTGGTTAAATAAAAATACACATTATTTGTAAGTGTTGTGATTGGACTAGCACAGTGATTCTCAAATGGGGGTATGCGGACCCCTGGGGGTACGTTGGGGTATTGCAGGGGGTACGTGAGATTTAAAAAAAAAAAAATACCAAGCATGATTAAAAAAATAATCTTAGTACAATAAGTTAAATAGAAAACACAATTTTATATAAAAATATTCCTAGAACCACCAAGGGGGTCCAAATGTGTGTATTGTATTTTATAGTTTTTCACAATATATAATTTTGTTCATTGGTTTGTTAAACATATTACTTCAATTGAAAAACTCCTTGGAAAAATCTGTTTTATAAAAATGTTATGTTATGTTTTTTTTTTTTTCATGCATGAAGATGAAAATATCCTTAGTTTGTTGTAATGCATGCACGAAGGAGTTAATAAATCACACACTGAGGGAACATCACTATATTGTAATTATGTATATATGTCACAAACGAACTGAGAACCAAAGTGCAACACACGGGAAACCAGGGATAGTCGGTAACCAGCTTTATTGTAGGCAATAGGCTGGTAGTAGACAACACGGCAGATAGTAGGCAAAGGGCTAGTCGGGGACAGGCGAGGGGTCCAGGAGAAGGCAAGACGGGAGTCGCAGGTACAGAACCGGTCAGGGAGCAGGCAAGGCAGAATAATCCGAGTACAGGCAGGGTCAGGAAACAGACGAGACAGGATGGTCTGGGACAGGCAGGGTCGAAACCGGGAGAGCACTCTGGAGGTAAATACGGGAAAGACTGGCATAGTGCAAAGTACGATCTGGCACTGAGGTGAAGGTGAAGTGGGCCTAAATACTAAATTGAGCTGATGGGTGTAACAGAGTAAGAGAGAGACAAGGTGTGGCTACCAGGTGACTCAGGAATGTAATGCAGAAAATAGGTGAGAAAGAAAAGCAGAACTGTGACAATATAGGGTTTTTCGATCAAAAATGTTCGGGGTCGGTCAGGGGGTACTTGGCTGAGAACATTTTTCAAAGGGGGTACATTACTGAAAAACGTTTGAGAAGCACTGGACTAGCATATAGAAAAGGCATGTGCTCCTTCTCTAGCACAACACAAGCGAATAGAAAGCTGGGGATCTTTCTTTCCAATGTGTATGTCTATACACCCTGGTAACTGGGAACTCCAAAGTGCTCTTTGTAAAAATCAGTTGTTATAATTATGATAATGCATGCCATACTCTCCATTCAACTATATCAACACATTGACTAAACACATCCAAAACTGATATAAACATACAACTATGAGCTTGTTTAAGGAACATCTGGAGTGAAATATGTCCGTCTTGTATCTGTGTTTTTGAAAACTGACAAGGAAGCCAGCGTGTGTTTGATGTGGAGCCCACTCAGTATCTTTGATATGTTTTATCACCTTCTTTCCAGTTTGTTCTATCTTTCTCCCCAGCTTTAATCCTGTGTGTGTTTCTTTTTCTGGCATGTAGATGCAAGTGGGAGATGGATATATTTATTACACAATGTCTTATATACGCTGAACAACGTTTTAATAAATTATGAAGTACACATGGGGCTTGAGCGTCGTTCAGATTAATTTTTCTTGACACATAAACAATGTATTAATAATGAATTCTGCTTATTTTCTTATGCTGCAGGGCTGCCATCAACAGTTCTTATACTCTGGGTGTTGACCAGATTTTTCTATGATGACAGAGGGTATGACTTATCACACAACCTAATTACACAACATTATTTTCTCATTTCTCTGCTATCATAACTTTGCATGTTAAACAGTAGTAATTATTCTAGAGTACTTTGATTTGAGTGTGACCTGATTTTAATATTTGATTGCAGGTGCTGGGACGACACAGACAATGTTGGTATTTGGTGGATAATTAAAGGACCAATCACAGTCTCGCTGCTGGTGAGTGGAGAGCAGTGAGACTGTACTTCTACCAATTAACTGTGACTATGATCCAAGTGGGGGGTTAACTATCAAATGTCATAGTTTATTTTCAAAACAAGGAATACTACAGATGAAGCACTTAATTTCGGACAGTTTGAAACGCAAGGGCA
>CALSBZ010000190.1:304600-324817 GCA_943591055.1 Gobionotothen gibberifrons
CCGTCTAGGTTCACACACACACACACACACACACACACACACACACACACACACACACACTTAAACTAGCTATAAGCTAATTCATGCACACACACACACACACAGACAAATTCCTCTCTGTGTCCTTTCCCAGTACCGAATCCAATTACCTCTAAAGCATCTCTCGGATGCTTTATCAAATAGGACAGACCGTGCTCGGAGGAAAAGCCCGGAGATATACAGTAGAGAAGGGATAACGTGTCAAGTAGGGCTGAAACCAGACTGTCGGGGGTGCACGTTTAAACAGAAAAAACACACAATCAAACATAAGAAAGTCAGATGGAGAAAATGACTTGTCAGTAAAGGCATAACAACCTGACATGTCACAGCAGCCATGTTGCTAGAGGCTGCAAATTCAATTTAAAAACAGTCCTTGGTATTTACTGTAGGACAAATCCATATCGCTTTGGTATAGATAGAGGAAGCACTGGTGCAAGCAAAAGAGGAGAATCAAAACTACCCTGAGGGCAAAAAAGCAAGAGAGTCTTTGATTTTCACATCATGGGATACATGTGTAGAAAACTGTGAAGCTTTATGGGAATTTAGGGAAAATATCAAATGGTGTTCAGTCCCAGTATTTAAGAAAACAGAGTATGGGTTTACAGAATGCACTAACTGAATTGGTAATAAATTGTATCCAGTAGTTGCCTATTAAATACAAGACACATAATCAATAAGCCAATCATAAATAATGTCTGATATACTGTATCAACCCTTTTTTTAGACAGGGGCACAGGGATTTGTGTGTGTGTGCACATGCATACTCTGTGTGTGTCTGTCTACAGATGCAGCTTCAGAGACAAACAAGAGAGAAAAGCTCTCCTTAATGATTCATCTCTATTTTAAATGGATGATTTTTTGAGAGATCTGTCACAATACATCAGCTTCCTTCTCATGTTTGTTGAATTCCTCTGAACACCATGGTGCATTCATAATTCATTTTTGGTTTAAAGCGATCCCAGTAAAACACTTTCATTTAACCTAAAAGCAAGTGGTTAGTGACTGCAAAAAGGTATTGCATGTCTGCCAGTGTGCACTCGTTAAAAGATTTTTTTTGGGCAGCTTCATGTTTTTTGCTAATGTTCACGAGCAGTAATAATACAGGGCATGATATGGGATGCATAACAGGACCAACAGTTACACTTTATATTTAAATCACAGCTTGCAAAATGTCAAAAATATTTGTGAAAGGAAACATGCAACAGTGTTTAATTGGCTACATTTAATCAGTGAAACCCCTGGAGCTCCGGAATAAAGAGGCACATTTTGCCATTGCTATTTTCCTTTTATTCCCGCATTCGTAAACGTTTAATTCATCAATGCATGTGGGTGACCTTCGCTTTGCACATGGACAACATCAGCAAGAAAAGCGTCTATCCTTCATACTGAACACCCTCACTCAAAACCACACCGATTGCTCAGCGGCGATTAAAGAATAAATGTATATATATGTTTAACATATAGCCTCGGCTTGAGTGAAAGGCTATCTGATTGAAGACGAGAGTAAAAGCGCGCAGCAGTCGGCTGGAGGAAAACAAGTGAAAGGAACTTACCGATACGTAATTTTCACAGGCGCAAATATCTACACATGAAGCCATCGGTATTCACACATCCTCGCCGTGTTCGGCTCTTAATTGTTTCGGGGAATATGTTGATTTACTCCTAAACCGGTTATCAGCTGGTCCAGAAAACGACAGGTGCCGTTGTTGTTGCTGCTGCTGCTGTTGTTGCTGCTGCAGGACGCACCGTGCAGGCTGCTGCGGCACCACGATGTGAGGAGGAGGAGGAGGAGGAAGAAGAGGAGGAGGAGGAGGAGGAGGAGGAGGAGGAGGAGGAGGAGGAGGAGGAAGTTAGTTCCTTTGGGATTCGCACCTCGTCAGACAGAACCAAGTCAGACAGCAGTTTAGTCTACAAATGCAACTGGCATAGGAGAGACGTTTTAAAAAACAAGTTGCAACACTGGAAGAAGAAAAACAAATCATCGTGTTTTTTTCACATGCGTGGGACTTTGTTCCAGATATCAAACTATTCATAAGACTCTCATTTGCGCCTGCGCCTCTTATAGGCACACAGTCTGGTTCCCTGCTGGGTGCAATTTGTGAGGAACTTATTCTGCTGCCCCATGATGTGTGTGACTCACTTTCAGTACCATAAAGTGTACCATCTAATTCCCTGCATGTGTTTTTTCAGCAGGTTAGTAAGACTGAAGGCTACTGTGGCATTTAAGTCCAAAATGCATTGAAATTCCCATGAAGGCGATTTATAGCCTCTGGCATTCTTTATTACTTTCAGCACCACGGACAGTTTCCCAAAAATAAATAGCCTTAGGGCGTTGAATGGGTTCATAGTCCATAACATCATTTTAACTGCAAATGAAAACCTAATACTATAGCTGCTTAGAGTAAATCTCAACATAATTGATCCATGTTGTTGTCCCTGCACCAGAGTGTCAGTAAAAATGGACTGAGTCAACGTCAAAGAGTCGCAATAAAACACAATGACGCACAAACAGAGGGAAAAAGACCATAATGATGCTAAACAGCAATTTCAACTGCTATACACAATCATCACAACAAGAAGCAAAAGCACCACAGACTGAATCAAAACAACCTCAAACCCACAAAGAAACCATGGAGATAAATAACCACAAAGAGATGCACACTTATTACAAACTGACCTAAAATGAACTCAACGGTGTTTGTAGTTGTCCTTTTTAGACACGGGATCTATGATGTGCCTTATACATATGGCTGTATATGATTTGGAGTGAAAAAGCATCTAGTTATTGATATTAATCACATAACAATATAAGAGTTGTTTATTTGGTATTGCTTTATTTTATTGAATACATATTGTAATGTTTGGTTGTGTAAAGATTATTAACCATGGCTTTTACTGTTGGTCTTGAAAAGTGTTTTATTCAATTTGAGATGTACCCGCCTTCTTTACAACTGTGCTCCCCCGTTGGCCCTGGGTGAATCCTAGAGCATTTCCAGTAGCAGCTATATGCAGGACAGTGTTTTGAGTGCAGGAGTGATTGATCACCTAGCAGGGCCTTTGATGGGTTGGCTATAAATCAATGAGGCATAAAAAGTATTAAACCCTGCCATGATGTGGATATTCTCAGAGAACAGCACGGCAAACAGGAAAGGCCACAACAACTGTCTTGAAGACACTCACCCTATCAAAATGTGGAGGAAAAAAAACAATTCATGAAAACGGCTGATTGGAGGAAGGGTAGTGACGCATGTCTGCTGCTGTTCCCGGAACATTTTAACACTGTTACTGGCCTCAAGGACATCCATGAAAATGTTCCCATTGAGATAAATTCAAAAATGATCTGCTATTGCAGCCTGCAATCTGTGGGCTATTTCTGTAGCATAATAGCAGGTAAGACAATGATTTGATGCTGGTTTCCATGGAAAACACTCAGCTGCGTCTTTAAGTGCTTCAGATTTGCAATTTTGTCTGAACTAGACAAGCGAGGTAAAACCATCTTTCACTGCTGTGATAATGACAACGGTGTGTTAGCAGAAAAGAAGCAGAGAGAGACAAATTAAATATTTAAAAGACCTCAATGTTTTTTTCTTGGATTTAGATTTTTTCTGCAACATCTCCACAGACTGCCTTCCTTTTGGCCGCATCATAAAACAATCGATTCATGGTTTTAGGCATTCACTCAAGGGCACAGCGACTGTGGATCATAATTGAAATGTCAGTCAGTCTCAAGGTTCAAGTCGACCGCCTTCTGATTAATAAATGGATTCTTGACCTCGATAGCAGAATACTGGTTACATTCAAAAATATCTGGCTTGTTGGGTAGATGAGGGTTGTTTGAATTATATATTTATATATTTGTGAATTGCTTCATTTTACTGGATAAACATGTTTTTTGTTTCACACTGAAACCCTTGCAGTTTAACAGATTTTAACTTTGTGGATCATTTTCACAAAGACGAGCCTTTAGTTAAGGTTCTACTATAATTTTTCTTTTTTTTACCACAACGTCGGTAATGCAAATTTAAGCCAGGACATTTTGTCTCCAGAAATTCAGTCGTTAAAATCATGCATTCTTACTGACATTATATTAAATCAAAGAAAAGCTCAACAATTTGAAATAAATTAGCAATTAAATACCAAATAGGGAAATGTAATTAGCCCTGGAAAAGAAATCTTCTCCAACCAAAAATTAATGTTCCTGACATTTTAAGAAAATTAAAGTAAAACAATGTTGCCTGAATCTGAAATGAAGAACAAAAGACACGATACAAAATGTAAAACATGAGCATGCGAGCCTCAAAGGATTTGATCTGAACCATCAAGATAAAGAAATGTGAAATTGAATTCATGATTTTCAGAGTCATGTGTTTTCATATTCATTATTACTAATTCAGTTAATCCAATTCATAAGGAGACGCTCAGTTGCTTTCTTTTCTTCAATAAATAAGACGATGTCGGCAATCGGTAAACATCTCAGATTACATTTCTTGTAGAAAAGTCTCCAAATACAATATCTAGCTTTTAAAGTTTCAGATATGGTCAAATAGAAAAGGTAAACATACGTCGAAACAACTAAAACACCAGCACGTTGGTTTTTCATCCCTTGACATTTCAGCTCCCAGGATCTGGATAGAACTTGTGTTTATGTTCTGTGCCGTTATGCAATAGCTACGAGAAGAAGCTAGTAAACAGATGAGAAGACTTTGTTTCTTGTTTGTTGTTTATTGATCTAACTCAGTCTCTCGAAGGAGTTTATGCTCCATTGCACCGCCACTCAATGAAGCTCGCCACAGGACACTTCTCCCTCTCTCCCTTCATCTCTCGTTCGCCATCAGGCACCAATCACACTGTGGGATTGCCATGGAGACTCATCATCGACAGATTGTGGGAGGGAAGCATCAAGTGGTGGAGTGCTAAGCCCACCTACCCACCTCATCTCAAAGAGGACGCTGTGGGGAAGCAGCCAAGACCTCATCCTCACCTCCATCCTCTCTTCACTCTCCTCCCACATGCCTGTCTCCCACTGAGTGTCCCTCTGAGGGGATTCATCAATCAGATATGCACATGAGAACAAGATGAACTACTTCAGCAGAAGAGTTGCCTTACATGGGACGATTCAAAATGGAAACAATTACTGACCTTTTGTGTATGCATGATGATTGGGAGAGTCTCCTGATTGGATGACTGGGAACACAGGTGCATGATGATGATGAAGGTGATGATAATGATGAAGATAAAGAGTGTCAGTCTGAAGATTTCCTCTCCAAACTCATGAACCGAGATTGCTAGAGATCTAGAGCAACAGAAAAGAGATCAAAACAGATAACAGGGACGAGAACATTTTGTTCATAATTTGTGAATAGGTTTAAAACAAAGTATATTAAAGAAAAAGGTTATACCTGTTGCAAATCCTTAACAAATAATGTATATGTTTGCATTTTCTCTAGTTTAAACTCAGATAAAGACCTGCAAAGGTTAACACTGGTTGGTTAGAAAATATACTTTTTTTTTAAAGTGGACCTATCATGCTATATTTGAAACATATATTGTAGGGCCATACCTATACAAAACATGTCTGTGAAGTTTTTTTTTCAAAATACCAAACAGATCACCCATTGTAGCCATGCCTCATACTGCTCAAACTGCTCTTTTGAAGCCCAGTTAGAGAAACGCGGATCTTGGGTCCTTAGCTTGAAAAAAAGAAAAGAAGAGGAGGCGGAGCTAATGCCTGATCAGAATTCTACCGGAGATAAAGTTAAATTCGGTTGTGATAAAACACCATCCTGTTTAAACTGTCAAGGATTATTTCTGAAACAGTATGGAGCTCAAATGCTTTTTCTCTTGCGGGTTTATTCTTTTTTTATTTCCTGCTTTTTAAACACATGTGCTCTTCAGTACATGTTAGCTCTGAGTGTTAGCGAGGCTTGCTAATGTAAACAAAGACGAGATTACGTCCAAAACACGTCAGGCATCGTTTCTGATAGCAACTTTGCGGACTTTGTGGGTCCGCCGACGTCAGAGCGGATGGAAATCTGTATCCGCTCGTTGTACACCCATTTTTAAAAGATTTGGGTACGGAGGAAAAGAGAGAGGGTTTTATTTTCTGATGCTGCGTGAGTTCCCCGATGCACCGGGGACACGTATTTATGTATAAAAGACATCACAAAGTGCATTTTGCATGATAGGTCCCCTTTAAAGCTACCTTTTTGGCTATTTCAGCGCTATGGAACAAGGCTTTTACAACGAGGTAGGTAACCATTGTTGTACATTGTGCACTGATGAAGGCAGTGAGGAAGAAGGAAGGGCTGCTTTCAAGAATGCCTGAATGCCACAAGATTTAAAAATATTTTACAATTCTATGAGGAAATGCATTCAGTCTTTAGTGAGTGACACTGAATGTAAACATAGGCTTTGTTTGTTTATAAGAAAACCCCACAGGGCATCTTCCAGTTAAACATTACTCCTGCTGTTGTATGTGAAGTTTCTCTTTTAAGAAAAGGTCATGTTTTCACGAAAATATTAATTGCCATATTGACATTAGCTTCCACTGTTTACAGAGGCTTTGTGGCAGAGATAGTTGAATTGTTTTCCTCTGGTTCCCACACTGTGATGATAAACAGTTGGCCCAATACAGAGAACTGATTTCTGAGTGAGGATTCACATATTCGAATGATGAGGTAGAAATCTGTCCATCAATGTTGCAAGACACCATTGCTTTTATTTGGTATCAACTCATTTTCAAAATCTTCTGAATTCAGCACTAACGCTGTTTAAGGTCCTGTTTTTAGCATTTTAACATTAACGGATCACTACCACTATTAATTTAGATAAATTAACATAACTACCCCCAACAAAGAGATCAACGCCAAGAAGATTGGCAGCGTCAACCGGCCTTTTCACTACATTTTGAGGTGCTACCCCGGTTAAGATTTCACAGGAGGTCTGCTGGATTGCTTCATGACACAAATAATGAAGGACGAAGATGAGGAGGGCCGCTGAGCTTCCAGCACAGAAGGAGCTAATGTTTTCTCACAATGGCAGATGGTGAGATGAGCAGAAAAGGCTGAAGGAAAAATCTCAGTTCTCAGTTACGAGCACTCGGACTCTTTCTTGCTCTTAAAAATAAATGCATGTGGAGAAATGCCAGTCATTTCGAGAAAAGCAGCATGGTTTGTGGGAAATGTGACTTTATTTTATGAAGCAAGAGCACCAACCAACTAAATATCACTATCACTACATGAGATGAGTTAATTCGAAAATGATCAATGTATTGTGCACTGGGATAGTGGTGGTCTAATGGATAGTGAGGTGGGCTGAAGATTGGAAGGTTGTGAGTTCAAATCCCTCCAGGAGCACCACCACTAGTGTGCCCTTGAGTAAGGCACTTAGCCCTTAGTTACTCCAGGGAGAATGTCCCTGTAATTGGGCATTGTAAGTCGCTTTGGATAAAAGCGTCAGCCAAATGAAATGTAATGTAATGTAATGTGCAACAACTTCTTGCAAATAAACTGCTCACTAGATTTGTCCAGGACTACAATAAACTGAAGTGATATATTGAGGTTGATATGAAACATACATAGACTTTCATGTTTATTGAGTCATTTCTCTGGAGTCGTGAGCATGGGCAAAGGGCCTGAACCTCCATTTTGTTCCTGACACGTCTGCTCTGAAGCTTCTGATTGCCTGCAATGTGCGGCTGGCAGTGGGGATTGACTTCTCTGTGCATGCTGATATAATTGCAGGTTGTCAGAGAATAGAGAAAAGCAGCCCAACAAAATGTTCTGTAATGGATGACACATGTCGTCAAAAGGTCCTTTCACTAGTGTGGGAGAGGAGAATGACAAATCACGCTTCAGAAGACTCAGTCGGGGAGATTTCTGTGCATGTGAGTGTGTTTGTTAGTTACTATGTTCAGACATCTCCACTGAGGCCAGTCTAAGCAGCAGTGTTGCATAAAGATGGATAAGAAAATGAGAATAAGAGAACAAATGTTAACTTGTCAGTCATAATCTGTGTAACTACAATACAAGGATGCACCAATAGTCACCTCCTCTTGTGAAACACACTGCTTGTTTTTCTCTTTAATACTACAGTTAGTTAGATGAAGCTTTGTGTTGTATTTTCAATGTGTGCAGTTCATGAGCATGTCCATGTCAGTCCAACTACATAAACACTGCTCTTTTTAGATGGTATTTCACTACCGCTGTGGCTTGTAACCTTTTAAAACAAAGCAATGTCTTCCTGTCAGCCTCCCTTTGGTACATGTGTCTACCAGTTGAGGCCAGTTATCCTGTTTTATTGGAATAGTTTGGAAAGGTTTGACATTTTCGCGTATTTATCAAGAAAGGGGAGGGTATTGGAGGAAAGTCAAAAAAAGGAAATCATTTAGTGTAGCAAAGATGTTTTTTTGCCATACCGTTAATAATCTTTTGATTGTTCAGATAAGAGACCCCTTGTGAGGGATGTGGGCTGTTAAAGCAAATGGAAAAGGGTAAGTCTTTCACGCGCCTCTGTAACTTTTGGTTTGTAAACAGTCCGTTTTTGACATTTTTGCCATCTTTGTTAGAAAAGCTTTACGAAATCTATTGCGTGCAACCTCAAGTTGATTGAAAATCTGTGGCTTTTACAAGCCAAAACACATAAACTTCTACATGAGGGACTACTTGCCTCTCAGGGATCGCTTCTCTTGTTATTGTAAACATTAAGCTGACCATCAAAGAGATGAGCGCAGTCATGGTTGATTGCAACTCTGATATTCCACGAAATACTGACGTGGGAACACTCAAGTTCAGCTAATAAGACACATGTGTTTGTTTTATACCATTTTTTTCTCAGTAATGGTGTATATGCAGGTTTAGAATGGCACATATTTTCTGTAAACAAGGAGGGATAAACACAGTAGCAGGACATTGATATGTAAATGACTAACACAGCGGGTCAGAGTGATATTTAGCAGACAGGAAAACTAGAAATTACACCCTATAGATGAAACCCTCTCATTTTATATTCAGGCTAGCTCTGTTTATTCTAAAAACGGTGGCATTGATGTCTTTGTTTTTCACCACTATGACATTATTTCTAAATCATTGCCTTGCTAATGATGGCAGGCAACTCTTTTAAATTGCCTTTCACAGGTTGTGCCTAAACGTAATGGTTTGTTTGGAACATTGTGCATCTCCTGCACACGTAATAGTTCAGGAAAATACAATTGTAGGTAGTTCCCACCCCCAGTCAGTAAAGTAATCTTGCTAAATGCTAATTTGTGCACATTCTTGACGCCATTTGCCACGAGTAAATCTGACATATTTATCTTCTGCCATGTGTGTTTGGCATAAAGGTTGCTTTCTTAGTTTCTTTAATATTTCTGTCCTCACTACTGATCGTCATTCTAAGCATTTACTAACAACCTCCTCAGACTTCAGTCAAACAGGTCTATGTATGAACAAAGTAGCTCAGTTGATTATTGGTTGCCATGAGCGACATAGTAATCACTGTCATTCTGCTTTAGAAAACTAATAATAAGGCGAGGGCAAGCCAGCTGCACAACCTCTGGGCTTTGTTCAAGCAGCTGGAGCTTTCAATACGCTACAATGACCATTTGGCCTTTTTCTGATGACTGCGATCTCGTGACTCTCTCCAGGCTACTTCACAGGGTTAACGCTGAATGCTACTTGTTGGTGACCCCCTGATTGTATTTGTTCTTCTAATTCCTCAATGAGGTAAAATGCTGTATATTAACCTTTCTTAGCTGTTGAATGAGCCTCCATGGTATCCAGAAAGTCTTGTACAACTTTGAAGATCCCTAACATTTGTATCTAACAGCATCATCAGCACAGTATTCTGATTTATGACCAAATACCAGCAATAAGGTATTATTACCATCACCCTTACATACACTTAGTGTTTAATGCTTATTAGAAAATGTTACCATGCTAACACTCTGAAATAAAATAGTGAAAATTATCTGCTAAACACAACCAATGCTGATTTGAGCATTTATCTCAAAAATACCAGGCGTAGCATTTGGTGGCATAGCATTGCGGTTTGCAACTGAATATGTCTTTGCTTACATCTGCTAGACTAGGTGGTAACTAGCCAATGATTGCAACACTCTGCCGTGGTATCTTTCACGTTTTGCTTCATTTAGAGGCCATACATTACACTGACTTAGGAACAAGTACATTTAGAAGTGAGCTGGCTTTCCCCCAGTTATAGAAATATGTTGCAGTGGTCTTCAAGTGACGTCAAATCATGAATGGCTCTCTCTGGACACAGAGTACAAACATTGCAGTTTGACATGGCGGACTCTGTGGAAGAGGTCTTGCTCTCTTTGTAGGTATACAGTAAGGTAAGTAAAACACAACAATTCTTAGTTTTAAAAGATTGTACACTAACAAAAACATAATATAGTATTGTATTCAATTTCTGCTTATATATCCTATACACTGGCCATTTGACACAGCTGCTGCAAAACACGAGATCTGTTTCTACTTTTCTTTCCTTCACCTTTAATTACCTTATTGTTTCCTTACTGTTATCAGCTGTAGCAGATCTGTAGTTTGTATCTCTTCTGAGCTTCTTATAAGAACTAGTTATTATTCATTAGTGTCTTTTGAGTCTTTAATTGGTGCACTCACTGTTCACAGATCACCTAATTATGACTTCATTATTAATTGTCTGAGCTTTTGTCTTGTTACATTTACCCTTTATTTTAAAATGTGTTTCTATTGATTTAATCATAGAATCTGGGAATTTAAAGACCTATTGGATTCTTTTAACATGAGACCCTTAATCAGTGTTCATAATAGAGGGGTTCAAAGTGGGGAGATCAACGCCCCTTTCCCCATTTCATATCATCTTTCTTTTGTCACCCTTGCTCGGACCACAACCATGTTCAAACTCAGCTTTCAATATCATTTCAACTACACAACTGGAACGTTTTGTGATGACTTAAGTCTTAAGGTAATGGGCTTAATAATATATATACATTGTTGTTGCACAATGGACCCTTGCGCCCCTTGCTTGGACCATCTTCAAATTCAATTTGATCTTGAATTCACATCTGTAACGTTTTATAATGGCGCCTGATTTGCACAGTTTGTCGGGACACAATCTGCCCAAGGCTGGAAATATAAATCAATCATTTGATTGGATCACACCAGCTGTAAAGTCACATTGAGCATTTTCTATGTCATTCCTTGAAAATGTACTCTAATTAAAACAGCATGCCAAAGTCAAATTAAATAACCTCTGGAATAAGTAAAAAACTAATAGGAAATTGAATCAGAGAGACAAAAATACACTTAATGTCAAGATCATGATATATGTGAGAATAATCTGACACAGTGACCATTTTATCAGATGAAACTCTGATGAAGTCACTAATGCTTCATTGATTAACAGTCGTTTTCTCAGAAACACAGTACATTGAGAATGTGATTGAATATCATATAAACTAGGTCTTCACATCTGCATGTCTGTCTCAGATAGAAATCCATGTAAACATCTTTGTGAATAAAAACATTAAGCAGTTTTAAATAGCCCTCATTCATTTGGTCACATACAGATGGATGTGGCTCAAACAGCATCACAGATATCAAGGAATAAAACGTCCCTGTTGTCATGGAGACCGTACTCTTATGGAGTATTTGTTGGTTTTGTGCAGAATTGAGATGCTAGTGTTTTCCTTTTCGAAAAGGTCTGACAGGAAAAGCGGAATGTATAAATACTCTGTAAGCACAAGCAGAAATCAAAGCAGGTGGTACTGTATGTGTTGCACTGACGGCTTCAGAGGACATCAGGTTTTAGGAAGATACATTTCATCAACACGTTGGAAACTGCAACATTCCACCTCCTTCTGAAGTGCAGGGAAAGACACAAAAAGGAGCACGTTTGAACTTGACAAATGATTTGAAAATTGAATCTAATCACTGATTTTCGAGGTAAAATAGAAGTCGTATTTCCTCACATGCAGGAGGAAAAGACTCCAGCTTGAGAGATATTGTATATGATAGTATCAAAGGACTAATACGGTGAAAGGAAAAATTAATTAGTATGTGGTTGCGCAGAATCTAACAGCCTATTTCTGCAATTTGTTTTCTGTGGAGATCACAGAATGGAATAATGAGGTCGAGCCCTGCGTACTGTGGCAAACAGACGAGAAACAAAGGATCAAAAGATCCCCTCAGTGGTGTTTGACTGCATAGATATTTAGAGATCTTCCATCATCCCTTTGCCAAAAACAGAAGGGTTACCAAGTGGATTTACTTCAAAAAGTGCTCTCCACATTTGTGGTTATAAATGAAGAAGCTACTGACGCACACATGATGATATCTAAAAATGGTCTGACTTTGTTGAGACTGCTTCTCAACAAAGTGCCTACAAAACAGGCGTGGAGAAAGGGCTGCAAGAAAACTTACTCTACAAACAGTTTGACCAACAGTCGATCACAGTACACCTAAACCTAAAAGGGTTCATATTTAGGAGGATTGTGACAAACCTAACCTATGTTAAGAGGATCCTAAAGGCTTACTTGTTAATAATCCTACTTTATTGTGTTAAAAGGGTTACTCAAGCAAGTCAAAAGTGTACTTCCATAAAGTTGGGGACTCAGAAGAAACCGATGAAAACAATAACTTATACAGCAAAGAATAATTGCTTAGAGACATCTTGACTGTCTCTCCACATATCGGTCAAGCTCCAAAGACCTTAATCCTACATTTTTACAATGTGCAACTCAATCGTTTTTCTTCGTTCACTTTAAGCGACGCTGCATAGCTTGCTATACCATTTTTTAAAATAAAGATTGAAGACAGAAGTTTCGTTTTTGGACGATACAAATCAGAAATCTCCCACTCAGCAACGAATCCCATTCAATTGAACCCTCCCAGCACCATTACAGTCCAAATTGCGGCAAAGATAACAAAATAAGGTATTTATTCATCTCTGTATCATGCCTAAATGTAGTGGGCCATAAGATAATGAGTGTTGCATTTGATCTAAGACTGATGACATCAAACTGTTTCTATGGATCCCAGTTTTTGAGCAACAATAAGGGCCAACATGTGTCTTAAATGAGCATAACATAATAGTACATTGGTGGGACCAGTAGTTTGTGAAAGATAAACTGGGGACAGACAGAAGTCCAACTGTTATCATTTTTCGCTTACCTAGAACTTTGTAATAGCAACGTGCGCAGGACGTCTGTTTTATACTGTAGCTAGCTTGGTTCTATTTGATTGCAGGATTAGCACATTACCCTACAACAAGATATTTTGGGGAGTAAATAAAAGAGACCTAATATTTGTACATACTGTATCTGACAAAATTACAGACTTAACAATGTCAGTTAAACTGTATTAATTGTGCTTGTTGACAGTACATGCACGCTGATAAAGTGAATAAAACAGATTGAGGGAAATTGTTATCAACCAAACTTGGTTATAATATATCAACTGGATCAAAGTAAAATTAGCAAGCATTAATATGTTGACTGAAAAGAATAACAGCAATAAAATAAAAATGTTGTTGCATGTACCTAAACACATACTGGTCTGATTTAGATTATTCTACACATTTACAGTAAGTACAGTTGGGAAATCAAAGTGAAACCAACATTACTTTTGGATTCACGTGTTTTTTAATGTAAACATTACAAAACAACAAAATCCCTCCTGTGAGTCTCTTCTATTTTTTTTAAATCATTGTATATACTCACAGGAACAGGCATGCTGTTCTGTATTTAGGTAATTATTACTAATCTGACCTACAATTTCTAAATAAATCACACATACAGTATGCACCTATTTATTTATTTGCAGACAATGACTCTTTCTACAAACAAATTCCCACACACATCCAAACATGAACTCTCTGATGGTCATACAGACACAGACTACAACAATCAAGACAACGGTATCGATGTTAACGAATGTAAAATCTACACATTTAATGTCAACATGCACGTAAAGAAGCTTTTAAGCCTGCAGACATCTGTATTTCACAAAGACATGTACCAAAAAAGCCATCAGATTATTAGACACATGAGAGTCCCCCCCCTCTCCCTCCCCCCACACACACACAGATGTTTGGATTGGATTGTTGAAGAAAAGACATGCCGTGCAGCTTGAAAGCTCAGTGATGTGAATGAGCATGAAATGTTGGCAGCCATGCGACGGGCACTGAGTTTGGTGAGTTGAGAAAGAAAAAGGGGGATCTGATTTATACACAATGTACACTTATGTTTAAAGAATGGAGAATGTCATCTTCAAGAGCAGAAAGCAAATGCGTACCCCGTAATGCATCAATAATGTTTTTGTGTGGGAAGTGGATTATATTTCTAGGAGGAAACGGCTATTTCAAATAATGTGTGATGATTCAAAGAAGTAGAGGTTGCAAAAACAAAATCCACAAGAGAAAAATGGAGCAAGATCTTCAGGAATTTCGTGCAAGTTTAAATTGTTCTCTGGAAACAACTATTGGGCATAATGCTGTCCTTCATTTCATTTCAAATCTTTATTTATACAGATGAATCCCATTGAGATCATTGATCTCTTTTTCAAGGGTGACCTGCTCAAGTAGTTCCACATGAAACATAAAAAAACATAAATAGAACAACAAAAGGACATCATACAGCATCATTTACATAATTATCCACATACACAGGTACCAATAGCTTCCGATTGAGTAGCATCCAACCGAGCTTTAAAAACATTTAGTGGCACCAGATTGTTCAGTTTCCATTTCATTTGCAGACTATTCCAAGACAGAGGAGCTGCGCATCTAAAAGCTGTCTTCCCTAAGACAGTCCTAGCAGTTGGCACATTTAATAAAACCACAGCATTTGATCTCAGGCAGTAGCCACTTACAATTTTCCGTGAGATCAGGGAGCAGATATAAGATGGAAGTTTCCCTAACATGGCTTTGTATATAAAAATGTACCAGTGACTAAGCCTCCGTACAGTTAGTGAAAGCAAACCAGCCCTTGCATACAGGGTACAGTGATGGGTTAATGCTTTACAGTTTGTCACAAATCTTAGTGCACTGTGATACGCAGCATCTAACTTGACCAGGCAATTGAAAGGTGCATTCATATACATCAAATCACCATAGTCCAGCACAGGTAAAAAGGTCACAGAGCCTTTTCCTGGCCTCAAGCGAGAAACAGGACTTGTTCCTGTAGAAGAAACCTAGCTTCACTCTCAGCTTTTTAAGCAGGTTATTGACATGAAGTTTAAAAGTGAGACAATCATCAAGCCAGATACCAAGGTATTTGTAACAGGTAACCACTTCCTTGCGTAGTTACAATATGTAAAACAGGCTCTGGTTTTTAGCTTTAGAAAAGAGCATTACCTTGGTTTTCTCAACATTTAAAAGAAGCTTTAGTTCAGAGAGCTGAGTCTGAATAATGTTAAAAACAGCCTGTAATTTAACACCAGCCTCCTTAATGGAGGGACCTGCACAGTCTCAGTACAACGTCCTGAGACGAAGAACATGATTAATGCAATAATGTGAGCTGATTTTTTTACATTTGACTTTTCATATCCCATTTAACTCAATCTAAAAACAACTACTATGAGACAAACAAGGAGAAAACACATTTAAAATGATGATTTTCATGCTGTATCATTTGTGCAGAAAACCACAGTGTAGATCTAACAACATAATGTGTAAAAAATGGCTTTACAACACAAACGTATCAACATACTGTCGGAGTAAGATCATAAATAAATGTGATCAGATTTCTCAAAAAAATACATCAATTTAATTTCAATCATCGAAAGATTTGTTTTCCTGATTCCATCTTTTTAAAATTCTATGCGTTCCTCTTATTTGAGAATGATCAACGTTAATCTGAAGCGAGTTCACGTCTCCCCTGCCATCTATTATTAAGTCGATATCAAGCCATATGAACTTCTGCCTCTTGGAACTTGCTGATTGAATTTGGGTCAGTGCCTTCACCCGTGAATGCATATTTTAGCATGTTACTTTCCTATCTGTGCATATATGTATGTTTATAGAATTCTTGCTTCTAGGTACTCCATTAACCATGCAGTGTGTGTGTTAGGGTTATTCATGTACAGAAGGGTGAGAATGAAACAGGTAATGCATTTGGGAATGTGTTGTGTGCTTGAGAATAACCTGAACAGAGGTGTGTGTTTCTATGTGTGTGTGTTTGTGCATGTCTGTGACCTTATGAACCCCTCAGTGGTTCCCAGTTGGCTTTGTATTGTTACAGCATACATGTACTTCATTAAATCTTAAACTGGGGGCTAATGAACCCATGGTGTGCTCTCACTGGGATGCTTCTATTTTAGTAACAGACAGGGCACCTACTATCAGAGCACACTCTCAATCTCTTTGCAGGGATTTCAGCTAAGAGGATATATAAAAAAAGGTTGTTATTCTTAATCAATTAAATGGAAAAAATAAGTCTGAGGTATTTTACTTTCAAATGCTCCAGTCAGGTTTTGTGTAATTTCCTTATGGTTTTGTTTGGTGAATGATTTGGTGAATCACTGTAAAGGTTTACTTACTCTCAACCTCTGGTATTTCCACACAAAAACAACCATCAAAAGGATTTCCCCCACAGCTGTTCTGTAACTTACCACAGTATAAATATTTGGTGTTTTGGCCTGATCTTTAGTAAATGTGCCACTATTTAGGAGTACACACTCTGTATGTGGGCTTTGTGCAGCACTGCAGAAACTCCGTTTGTGTGTAAAGATCCAGCACTTTGATGTGAACTTGTTAAACGAATGCCGGCACGGCTGACTGCAGTTTGTTTGACAAAAAACATAAACAATACAGCTGTACACATCTCAAGGGGGTGAACCATGAGTATGATACTGTATAATGCGGATGACATACTGCGGGTTGAATCATTTAAAGTGGTTGTGAAAACCTTTCACTTTTTCCTTGCCTTTTCTTTATCGAACACTATCTTGAATACACTGGAGTCAATCTCTTGACACTACATACACATTGCACACACACATACACATTGCACACACACATATATATATATACTATATACAAATTGTCATAACACTATTTCTGTATTTACATGAAAGAAAATCAGCACAATTCAGCATTTTGCACAAAATTATACATATCTGTGCAGCGTGCACACAGACGTCAATGTAAGTGACTTTTGAACACCATTAAAACCAATTAAACATTTTGCTGAGGGCACATGAATCATTATGAATGTATGCATGAAACATCAAAAACTCTCTGAATGACACAACACTCTTTAAGCTGTACATTTTTTTTATTGGCTGCACTTCAGCTCAGCTCACCAGAAGTCATAGCAGGTCTTAAAAATCTAAATCAACGACACACTGTGGCAATCAAAGCACATGCACATTTCCAACTAAGCCATTCAATCACTACTCCTCATCCTCAGATTGCCATGGTAACTTGGAGATCTGTGTGTGTGTTTGAGGGACAGAAAAATGCCAGAAATATCCAATGTGACACAGACGTTAGAGTGCAAGAAGGAAATCAGAGATCTCACCTGTCAGGTCGGTGCAGGTTGGCTGTGAAGAAAGGACGCCTGCAGAAGGTGAGCGGCACACGGAGATAGTCTGGAGCCGACAGGTGGTTCAGTGTTGCAAGTGTTCCAGAAAAGTGACATGGACGTCATATAGACAACAGAGATGCTTTTTCCAGCCTGCAATCCTTGTTTCAATCAGAAGTATGGACTTAAAAGAACAGTAAAAAACTGAAATATTAAATCACATGCAGCTGAATTGATAATAAGTTACAAGATCCATGTTTTGTCATTCATCACAAACATAACTTGTAAGTTCAAGTAACTATTCTGTTAAGCACTGTTATGCTGTCAGCGAGAGATAATGTGGTTGCTCCACTTGCAAAATACCATATCATTCTGCCCTACAAAGCCAACATGTGACAGCTACATATTCAGTGTTATCAATGATCTGCTATGAACTTTGTATCAGACATTCATGTCATCCCAAAGAGGAATTTTAATACTTTTAACTACCCCTCAACTTGTCATCAAACGTCAAATACGTCCAATACTTTGGTTTATGAACAAATGTCTGCAAATGAATGACATTTCCCCAGTTCTATCGGACCAACATACCATTACAGTGGGGAACTATTGGACCTGCTTGAACATCAGCAAGTTATAATTGACATTGTCCAAAAATAAAAACAAAGTCAAAAGGTAACTGAAACCCGATTCAAGTTAAATGTATTCCAAGCGTGTTACTTTTGAGAGGTGAAGATTTGATCTGGAGCCTGCAGCCCGTCCTGTCCGAACCATCTGCTCCGAGGGCCGGGCTGCTGTCAGCACATTGTGCCCCTGACTGCCCTCACGTGTCCTCCTCTCCTTTTTCCTCCTCTCCTCTCCTCTCCTCTTGTTGTCACTCCAGCTGGTGGTTTTCAGTGAACACTGTCAGATGCTCCCCAGTGCGGAGGCGAGGAGTGAGGACGAAGGGATGAATAAAAGATCACAGGCTATAGCTGCAGTGTCACCCTATTCTGTTTTCAAAGAAAAAATATTCAGACGCAGATGCACTATAAATGAAGTGTCCTGAAACAGCGTAAGAGAGTCAAAGGATATAAGGTATGTGTTTATGGATGTGAAACATACAAATACTTCAAAGGATTCTTCAAAGGACAGTCATAAAAGGGGACCATTTTATATTTGGCATCTTTGTAGCGTAGCGGCCATTGTGTGACTTTTGTGAGTGCTTTATCCTTGGATTTTCTGCTGATGAAATGTGTGGGACATCGGTGCAAAAAGACATTTTATGAGTTATGAACTACTTTTTAATCTACTTATTATTTGTCGAGACGAAGAAGAAGATTGGTTTTTCTTTACATACCTTCTAAATAATGTTTTTGTCAATAATCCCAAAGGAATTATGTCAAATAAAAAAATATTTTCTTTACCAATTGTTATGTTTTGCTGATTGAGTCTTTGTACATCAGCCATGTTGAAACAAGAGTGAAGCTCTTTTTACACTGCTGCATGGCTTACCCTGAAAACCTGCAAGAGTGCTTCATAACAAGAAGAAGCTTGGCCAAAGCGAGGCGGTTACCATGATAAGTTCAAGACAGTGAACTCCCCCCCCCCCCCCCCCCCCCCCCCCCCCCCACCCCGGGCCCCACAAACGCTGAACAAAAAGTCCCTGCAATCCATCAAATAATTGTCAAAATATTTCAGTCTGGACCAGAGTTGACCTCTCCTACACTTGTTAGACCTTCCACAAAGATGCATCCATCCTTAAAAAAAAGGCAATCACCGGTTTGCACACAACAGCTGAGAAAAGAGTCCTCCTCTGTGTAAACACCACGTCCTCCCCACCTGCACTCCCCTCAGAATAAACGAGAAAGTAATTGTGTGCTTTTCCTCGCCCTGAGGTCCACACCGTTTCATCCCCTGGTTAGACGTGGAGCGCGCTGTTGTAATTAGCAGGGTTAATATCCCGGGCAGCATCTCTAAATGAAATCTCTAACTCCATGGCGATGCGGCTGAGTGATGCACCTGTTCACTGTAATTACAAATGCAGCCTGGGAGTGTGCTCATAATGAGTTGGGAGTCAAGGTTGAAATCACTTTAAAAGACACATCCCACCACTTTGGCAGTCATGTTTTGTGTCTGTCTACCTGGAAATGGAAGCCACCTACTGGTAAATGAAAGCTGGAACAGATCCACAGGAGGTTGTGAAAACTACGCTAATGACAACAAAGGTCCCTGAAGCCGCAGGATGACGTCCACAACACTAACTAAGGAGAAAGCAAACGTACTGTAAGTGGCTCAAATGGGCAGAACAGGTAAGGCTACGTGTTTCTGACTCGCCACTGTTTCTTTGGCAACAGGAAATGGTTGAATAGGCAATCCTTGACATAAGCAAAGTGGAATGAAATGGAGGGCAAAGATACATGCTCACCAGGAAACACATTATGGGAATATATAACGTGCGTATATTTGTGCTATAAGTTTAAAAAACAAACATAATAAATGATCACAAATTATGGAACACATTGTTACTGAGCCCCTCTGAAGGTGCAGTACCAGACAAAAGCCGGAACAGATATCCATTTAGCTTCTGCCAGAAAAGCAAATAGTTTGTCCTTAAGGTTTGATTTAACACACACACACACACACACACACACACACACACACACACACACACACAC
>CALSBZ010000190.1:334817-353212 GCA_943591055.1 Gobionotothen gibberifrons
GGAGGAGGAAGAGGAGGAGGGGAGGGGTGAGGTTGATGTGACATGATTTACAATGAGATCATTAACCTTGAGAAACAGAATGGCCTTTGCGACATAAACACTATCTCTCAGACGGACACCTTGCAAGAACAATACCTTTTGTACACGATTCACCTGTGATTGCGCAGAAAAACACATGCAGGGCAGCAGACCTGTGCGTAAAACCGAGTGTGTACACACACCGAGCGTGTACACACACACACTTGTAATGTTATCCATAAAGTAACAAGTAATTAGCTCTGTCCTAAATACTACAGCACTCACTAAATCCAAACAGTTTGAGTCTGTTCACAGTGGAAGTCGAAAAAAAAGTAAGGCATACTAAAAAACATTTGTTGTATTCTCTTATCAGACAGTATGTTCCCACTATGAAGGGCACTAAGCAGATGTAGGATATGAGCACAGGTGTGGGAAAAAAAAGTAAGTAATTGCAAGACCTTTTAATTGGCAATGACCTTCCAAAGTTGCTAATTGTGTAATTGCCTGTTGCTAAAATATACTATTACAAATAACTACTCTAACTGAAAAAAAAGTATTGTGAGACAATTATTAGTATACACTAGGATTCCCATGGTAACAGAGGGCAGGCGATCACATCAAGATGGTTGTATGACCTTCGAGTTTCTTGTGTAAAGATGAACATATTCTATTGACACTTTCAGTGCCTGTTCACAACAAACCTGTTTGACCTGAATACTTGGCCTGTGGGGTTGTAAGCCTTAAAAGTAATGAAAAAATGATGCAACCAAACTATTTTTTCACTTCCTGTGTAGACTACTGCTACTTTATAATAATAACTAATAGTTTTACTTCAGAAAAAACTAAAGATTTGTGCACTTTTTTTAACCACTGCCAATAAAAACTATCCCCCCTGATAAACACACCCCAAACTAATGGTCCAAGCAAAAACACACACATTGATTTCCAAAATGGCTTATTTGTTGTTACGACCCAACCACCAGTTAAGAAGCAGGACATGGATATTGTCAAAGGAGGTTTTTAGCTGGCTGTAACGTAATTAGTGTTATAAGTGAATACGCCCCATCAGGTCATGCACAGGGGAAATGCAGTGCTACTTAGGAGAAAAAAACAATGCAGGCATTAAGCATATTATTAAATGCCATGTCGTATATCAGAGCTTTCAGTAAAAGCTGTCTTCTACTGTTAATTACGACACGGATGTTGGAGTAAACGCCATTTAGTCAGAAACTCGTAATTGTGATAACTCTCTTGCTGCACAGCAATTAGACACAGCAGTGCTTTCAGCCAAGTGCTAAGTAACATCAGTGTGCTACTGCAAAATGCTCACAATGAATACTCTGGCATGCCAATGTTGTTGGCTAATTAGCACCAAACTAAAAAGGTAAGGTAGGAATGCAATTAGTTTTGCGAGGATTTTGTACGAATTACAATACCTGATGATGGTACTACAGTAGATGAAAAGTCAAAGGACAACCACATATATAAGAATTCAGTTACATGAATAGTTTTTGTGTATCAACACGTTAACAGTGAGGAGAAAATGATCACACAGTATGGTGTATTGCAGGTTAGATAATTAGCACTGACTCCGAGGTATCACACAATCCTTTTTTATTTTTCCACAATCTTAAATCCACTCTATTATAAATCTTTAGTATGTAAACGATATCTCAATAAAACATTTGTCAACACTCTTTTACAGGTTGAGTCGCGAGGGGGAAAGCTTCCCTCGGACAAATCCAGCAGTAAACTTCTACACACACACACTCACTACATACAGATGAAAGAAACACAACATTCAATAACTGGCACAAAGGCTCGTGGGATTCAGAATAACCGAAAGCCCTTTCAAAAGTGCATCACACAGCCGTCATGTTGCAATGCCTTGAAACAGAAACTCCCAATCAACAACAATAAAAGAGACAAATATGCACCCCAAATATATTTGGCAATATATCACTCTTCTTTTATGATAGGTTCAAAATATAAATTACAAAATGGTTTTAAAATAGGGGAAGACATTTGTGAACGTGTAAATTCTCTGTTGAAGAGCAAAGCAATGTTTCAGTATATTCAAGTCAGTTTAATCAAATGACCAGAGTGAAGACACAGTTGAAAGATAAAGTTATAATCTCATCATTAAAGCCTTCAAATAAACGTCCATTAAGAGAAGTATAAAAGCGATTTTTGGACTTGCATTATTTGAAGGCCGCATGCTGAGATTCTGTTTGACACACTGCAAAACTTTATTAACATCACACAGCAACAGCAAACAACTATATTGAATAACAAACATCTCTTTCATGTTGAAAAGCACTCTATAAATAGTTTTTTAAATATGTTTGTTTTCATCTAAAGGCTTTATGTATTTCATTAGAAAATGTATTTGTAGGTCAAATCTTTACTAAGTTTAACGCAAAATCCTCACAGTTTGTTAAAGCTTCAGTGATAAGTAAGTAAAAACGTAACATTTAAATACTTTTTTAAATATTTCCATCCCTTTTTTTCACCCTTGCAGGCTTAAATCTGGGACGTACGGGCACAGTGTTTGCATGCATTGAACTCTTAAACTGCAATAATCGAATATTGCACTGAATTAAAGCCCGTTTTCTAGAAACAGTTCAAACCCAATCCTTTGGCTGTATTGCTGCCTTTGCAAGAGTCCTGCTTCTTTCTCTTCATGATCGCAACACAATGTATCCTTTCTATTTCTGACGGCTAAAAAGGCAACAGTTATGGAGATGTTTTACTGGCTTAAAGGAGCATTAACTGAGAAACAGATGACAGGACATGCGTTACCAACAGCTTCTCCACCAATGATATCAACACACCAATTCAAAGATTTAGTTACATGAAATACACACAGCACTAACGGTTTTCTTGAAGTAAAACATATTCAGTCAAATTAGAGGTTTTCTTCAAGCTTAACTCTTTTCAGAACCGTTTTCAGTCATGTATCATTCAGTCATATTTTAAACGGTCAACGATATAACCATTCATAATGTGAAAGTCCTTCCTTTGATATCTCTGGGTGTATTCGGCCACTGTGAAAAGCAGGATATGATTCATGGTAGGGCTGCTCAATTAATCGTATTTTAATCGCGATTACGATTATGGCTTGCAACGATTACGAAAACAACGTAATCGAAATAAAACGATTATTTCTTTATTTTAATTTTTTTTTTCAGTTGAATTATACTTAAAGTTCAGGGTAATCAACTGTTAAAAACATACTGTTCACTTTTTTTTTCTCCAATAAATGGATGTTTTCAAAGTCAATGAATAAACGCATTTAATAATCGCAATTACAATTATTGACCCAAATAATCTAGATTATGATTTTTGCCATAATCGAGCAGCCCTAATTCATGGCAATAAGTATCAATATAATAGAAGCCAAAATGTGTCTTTTTTTATCCAGAAATATGTTATCAATGTATGTCCTGGGAAATGTTTTAAATAATGATGATAATTATGTGGAAGGGGATTTGAACCCTATCACCCACTCTGTTGTCACTGTGCAGACGACACATTAACCCCCTTTCTTACTTACGAGGCAAATGAAAAGGAACAAACCGTGATTCATAAAACAATGTCCCCTTATGCTAAAAAGAAAACGAGCTTTACTTCTGCATGACACGGTAAAAATAGTTGCCTACAAGAGCTACATGTGTAGGTGCTGAGAACAAGTCCTTCACGTTGAAAAATGTAACAGTCCAGTGATCAAGGAGTGAAGTTTGATACCCTTAGTGCCACATTTAAACTACAACGTCCGGCTTTTATAATAGGTAGTGCATGCTTACATTCAATAGTGTAACATTGTCTTACTTCATTGTTCAGCCTTTTATAATCAGAAGTCATCTGATGATTATCACCTCATGATGAAGTCGATAGCTCAGAGGCATTTTTTTTAAAATTGTGTAACCTTTCATTGAAGTTGTTAAACGTCAGTAGACTCCAACCTGCCGCTCCTCCTTCCCGTCACGCTCAGAGGAGGTCGGTTCCATCGTAGACCACAGGCTTGTCCAGACTCAGCTGATACTGGACTTTCTTTGAGATGAACCTTGAGTTGAAGAAGAAAGACAGATGAGCTTCTTTTTAAATGAGTCTGAACTTTTAACAAACACAGCGCCTTCTCTTCCATGAAACAAAGAGAAGCTGAAGCGACTGACCTTGAGAAAGAGTTGTCAAAGATGAGTGTGTATTCTCCAGCGTTCCTGACCTTCAGCTCCCCCTGGATGGTCTCTTTGTGGGAGTTACAGCGCGTCAGAGCGATCAAGACCTGTGGAGAGCAAAGGATAGACATCTTGTTTAACCTTTAGAACTAAAGCAGAGAAATATCTGTCTGCCTTTATACTGTAGGTAAAGATCTGTACGGGCGGGTGAATGGAAAGCATTTGATTGAGTCTGAATCCAGTGCAGAATCTGCCCATCAAAGATGTGTGTGTTGTGTGTCCGGTGGGGACTGTTAGGCTTTAGTCTGGACTGCTCTCTCCTGGCCAATCTTTCTTTTTGCTGCAGACTTAAAACGGCATGTTCTCCTCGCTTGGGGGGCTGTGCTGCTGCTCAAGTTAAATCAACACAGTGGAAATAATACAAATAAGACACTTAAAGGTGGGGTAGGTAAGTTTGAGAAACCGGCTCGAGATACACTTTTTGTTATATTCCATGGAATGCTCTTAACATCCCGATAGCAATGAATATCTTAAGTGCTTTGACAAAAAATCCATACAAAATGTCATCTGTGGAAGCCGTAGTTCTGTAAAAAGCACGACCAATCATCTGAGCCGGCCCGGCTAAAATAACTGGATGGCCTACCTGCCTGTCAGCCTTCCATCTGTGCACAAACTTATCTCGTGCCCTCATTGGTCATGTGTGTGTTTGTGTGTGTTGGAGGAGGGGCTCTGTAAGGAAGTGGCAAGTGTATTTTCTAATTCTAGCGATCTCGAGCTGGTTTCTCAAACTTACATACCCCACCTTTAACATTTGCCTAAAGATAAACTAAATGTTGCACAGCTACAGGTCACAGAATAGTGTTTGGTTGAGGCGGAACGCTAATATTACACAGATTATCAGAGGTCCCATACATTCACACTTTTAATATGATGGATGGTCAATAGATATTAAAGCAATGGACTTGAATACTTTCAACTCTCCTGCAAACACTGCCTTTCACAGCTGTTAGCTTGACTTTAGTGAATGTTGCTTGTTGTTTGTTAAGGCTTTAAGAGGAGGACGAGTGTATGAATGTTCCTTTAAATCGATAGTGTGTCTCACCTTGGCCTGCTCCAGTGGAGTCTCGGTGCTCTCCCTGTAGACCACGCTGAAGGCGATGCTTTTGGGTTCGGAGGTGAACGTCCAGCAGACCGTCGGCCCGGGCCCGCTCATGGTGATGGGGATGGTGCTGTAGCAGCTGGACTTTATGAAGAGCTCTCTGGAGCTGTCCCCAAACGCTGAGATATCATCCACCGTGAAGGGGACGGAGAGCCTGCAGCGGGGGGGATACAACGGGATCAAGGGCAGTTCAGAATATTGTTCCTATGTATATATGTGTGTGTGTGTGTCATGTGCTTGGTAAATAATGGGGAAGAACTAAAGACTTTTTATTTTTATTTCCATGTATTCTTTTTCAAAACATGGTGCCTACATTACCCACAACCCACTTTTTTCCAGCTCCACAGAGAGATGATTCTGTCTTCAGTCTTCAGCCCAACTGATATTAATGTATCCATTTTTGCAGACTCCTGAGCCACTAAAAGCCTTCAATGTCTTTGTGTGCATGCAATATTAACCCCAGATAATTTTAAATACACTAACAAACTTAAAGTTCACATTCTTCTTTTGGGATAGATTCAGCCCTTTGCTCTAGAACACTTTACAGAGACAGATACCGGCTGACATGAGGCAGTGAAGCCTTCTCAATACTCCTTAAACAAACCCCCACGTTATAATAGAGGTGAAACAGAGGTCTCATAACAAGCACAGAGGGAACAATCTAGGGAAACTGTCCATGCCACACATGGGTTACTTTCACTTCCTATTTTGGGAGTGCAACGTTTTTAAAGAAGAATTTATGAGAAACTTCCTCTAAAAGTCAGAAGTGCGGCTCAGAATGTTTCCCAGTGTAACTTTCGCTGCATGTGAAACTCACGTGAGGTCTCCAGACTTCAGCAGGCAGATCTCTGCGTCTTGTACCGAAGTGTTGAGCTCATCATTATCTTCTGATGTGAGGTCTCCTGCACTGGCACTGCTGTTTCTGAAAACCGTGTAGGGTATTTAATTAATATATATACGTTGTTATCAATTTGCTTAGAACTATTTTCACTTTTCACTTGTGTGTTCAAAGATCTAACCAAATACACAATCATTGGACGTGTGACAAGGTTAGAAAACAATGGACCAAAGGAACATCTACAGTGTGGCCCATCTGTGGGAAATGGCTTACAGTACACATACAAACATATATGTACATAACACAGCAAGAATAAACACATAAAGAACGGCTGTACAGTAAATGTCAATCTATCTAATCTATGTCACTTTTAAAAAGGCAATGTACGTGGAAAACTGTTAAAACTGAATCAAAAATTCAACTGACTTATTAAATCAATTCATTTTCATTTATTTCTCATGAAAGCTCCTGAGTTTATTTCCACAGCTGCAAACATGTCTTGCTTTCTGACTCTGACGACACGAACACACTGAACTGATTGTTATGAAGATGGCATGTCAAGAGAACATCGTTTTTTGTCAGGTTGGTATTCATATTTGAATTTGATATTGTGGTTTACTTCAACAGGCTCAATCTCTCCTGAGCGAGTGAATGAAGGTGAAATACTTACAGCTGTGCTGCCCCCTGCTGTCCGTGCTCAGGAGAGCAGGCGGTGGCAAAAGAGAGGGAGTCACTGTCATAGACCCCGCTCACCTCCTCCTCTGTGATGATGTCGAAAATACCATCATCCACCTTTTCACCTTCACTTGCTCCTAGAAAACATCAGCTATGTTCATTATTACATTTGTACCTTTCGCTGTTTGCTCTTGCATATCTAAAGGCTGAAAAGAACCTCAGCATTGGACACAATATATTCAAAGTCAACTTTATTGTCAATCTTCCAGTTTGTGTGTACAGACAGCGAGATCGAAATACTGTTTCCCACAATCCCGAATATAAAAGCAAATGTATATAAAATATAAAAATATGTGTGCAAATATGTATATATATACAGTATGTATATATAAGACACATTTTTACATGCGCACACATTAAGACCTAAATAAAAACACAACAATCAATATATACAAAATAACAGCCACTTCAATATTTTGAGAATGTACATTAGTGCAGATTGTCCATGGAATGTGCAAAAAGAGATATTAGTCTGGATATATTATAATATATTGGTGTGTGTGTGTGTGTGTGTGTGTGTGTGTGTGTGTGTGTGTGTGTGTGTGTGTTTTGTTACCTGAAGCACCAGTCACAGCTCTCCCAGCCTGCAGCAGGCGATGGAAAGGAGTCCCCGGCGTGCTGGGAGTCACTTCCTCCTGAGGGTGGCGCTCCACCACCGCGGTGTGATTGTTGTAGCAGTCGATGCAGCAGCGCTCCCTGTGGCCGCCCTGCTGCGTGCTCACTGTGTTGCTGCAGCAGTAGTAGCAGAAGGGACGCCCACACAGTCTGAGAATAGAGACACCATTACTTATTCGTTTTTGATCGTGGGTTATTCAACTGGAATTTAGGATTTAATATGCAAGTAAAGCTCTTTGGTGCATGTATTAAATCAATAATTAGATTTGTTTTTACATTTTGAAGATATCAAATACACAAGTCAGACATTTGATATCTTTGTCAAGAAATAGGCTCTGATAAAAGTGCATTGGGATGCTTTAAAAACATTTCTAAGATGTTGCAGAAGGTTACTTTTGAGTAACAGCAAAAGCATAGTTTCGCATTAGCTAAGACAATAAGAGTTAAATGAAAAGAGGCTTAAACTGATGTATTGTGATGCAGGATTTCTATCTTGTTTTTAAAAAAAAATAATACTCTCATAGTTACAGCATGAGTTTAAGAGCAAATAACATGAAATGATCCAGTGATGCATTAAGTCACAGAGAGCAACTGTTTCAACATTGTGTAAATCCTGACATACTAAATGTTTAAGCCAACTGTAAAAACCTGGCTCATTTGAGTTCAAACCATGACATTGTGTTACCAGCTTAATTAGTGTACTTTCTTTACTCAAACACATTGGCATTACATGGAGCGAGACTGACTTTTATAAAGACACCAAGCTTTCTCAATATGAATATGAAGCAATAAACAACATTATTATTCATTTTTAATGCATCCCATTCGATCTGCTGTGGGCGTTATTTGACTTAACTATTAAATAACACTTGGTTAATCTAAATAAGAAGTGAAATTCAGGACGTAAATGTCACTGGACTTCAGTTCCTGTTACATTTGACGACAAAAACAATCACAAAAATAATAATTTTAGTCAGTGGCATCAACGCACGGACTGAATGTATTTACTTTTAGAAAATGTGTCAAATATTTTAAACCATCGACAGCTTTTAGGTATTGTGTATCTATGCTGTTGTTAAATATGTTGTGTATTAATTGCGCTTAATGTTTTTAGAACTAGAATAGAGTTTCAGCAAATGTGCTTAACAATCGAGAAAAAATGTCTTTACACGACTTGTTTAAAAGGAGCAAGATTGGCATTCGTTTAGTTACCTGGTGATGCACTGTATATTATAAATAGTACATTTGTTTATCTGACCTGCAGTTGTGCTTGCGGAGCCACCAGCTGAACTGGGTGTGACAGCCCAGGCAGAAGTTGACGTCTCTCTCCGTCTCCTCGTCCCGAATTTTTTGCTCGAACTCCAAGGCATCCGACTTCTGCCACAGAACATCTTTCTCCCTGCAGAGAGCACCATCAGGCAGATTTTTTTAAATTGCAGTAAAATCACACGTTATAAGAAAACACAATTAAAAAAAACACATACCAAAAAGGCCTTAGGAAATGACCGAGGCATAATCACTCAACACTGCATTGATATCACTTTAACCCTAGTAACAAAGACAACATGGATATATAAATATGTATGTTTTTACCTGATCAGTTCAACAAGCCTTTCTTCCAAGTTGATTTTCGTGCGGTAAAGATCATCGAGTTCAGCTGCCGTCTTAAGATCAAAGCTCTGTTTGTCCTGTGTGGCTCTCCGTAGATTTTCACTCATCTCCTGACAAGTCCTCTGAGCCGCTGCAAGACTTTCCTGAGAACTGCATACAAAAATACACAGTCTGATTAAATATACATAATCAAATACACAGGGATACTCAGGTGACTGGATTGTGTCCATCCAGTTGTTATCTTTAGACTTGTGATTTAAAAACAGGACAGAATATACACGCTATATGAAAAATAAACATTTTGATTTAAACACACAAGATTACAAAAAAGAAATCTCACAGGGCTTTAATTCAATCCAGAATGTGTGTTTATGAATACAGTATCTCACCTTGATAAATTCTCTTTCAGATGGATTATCTCGTCTTCTTTCTGCCGGATGAGATTTACAGAATCGGCCATCTGGATGTTTTTCTCCTCAATCTGTTGGCAATATCTCTGATTCTCAGCCTGCAATCAGCACAGCAAAGCACAGCATTATTTCTGCTTCCATGTGATTTATACATCGTGACCATAATGTTATGATTACTGCAATTTCAGATATACACAACAGTAATCTCATGTATCAATCCAAGACACACAAATGATATTGCATGTTAAATAACAGTTTTATTTCCTTGCAATTTCACTGACATGATTTAAAACATCCGTGGACTGTTTTAGTGATTGGACAGGGCCCAGAATCAGTACATCATCTCACCTCCAGCTGTTTGGATGTGTTCTCCAAGTCCACCACTTTCTCTTGCTCGGTCGTCAGCTGTGATTTCACTTCCTGTGTCTCTTTATTCACAGTCTGCATGAGAAACCACAAATCCATCAACGGATGACTTGGCAGTTATTGTTTAAAAAAAACAAAAACAGCTTTTAGAAAAGACTTGCTGATACAACCCAACATAAAAGAGTTAAGCAGTATATTCACATTTGTAACCAGAGTACTTTTCTATTTGTATCTGTAGAACTTGAAAGTAGTGCAGGTCATTCTCTCATTCAGATAGTGAAAGGTTTCTTATCAGAATCAAGTTTATAGCCAGGTACGATTTGCTTTTGTATGCGGTGGTGCGAACATAAACAATCCAAAAAAACAAGTTGCAAAGTAAGTAAAAAAACTAATATATAAGGATAATAAAAAATATGTATTTTTAAGAAACAATTTATCATTAAAAAAGGATGCTAAAGACAATGATTTACACCAAATGTAAATGTAACTATACAAATAACCTTAAAATGGTGTCACTTTTTTTTATTATAATCTTTTTTTATGCATGCTTCTTAGGTAACATTAAGCTGTCTATGGCTCTGCTGTAACAATGTACATTTCCCCTCTGTGGCACTAATAAAAAAGTGCCAAAAATATATATATATATTATTATGAAAGGCAGACCATCTATTTGTATTTATTTTTATTTTTTTTAGAAAGGGGCAGGTCACATAAGATTGTATTCTTCTCCCTGCTCCTTTTCGCTCAATGGTGTTTAGGTAGAGAGATGTTTTGTTGGCAATTATTGTACATTTGGTTTTGCGTCCCATGAGCGGGACAAATAAAAATGAAATGAAATGAAATAAAGGTATTCTGATTCTGAAAAGCTAAAAAACAGAAACACTTAGGACACCGAGTATATATGACAAACTACAGTGTATTATATTTTAAAATGGAGGGCTGTGCAGACGTGTGCAAAAATGTGCAAAAAGCAGTCAGAGAGTTTAGCACGAACATTTCTCACAGTATTAAAAAGGCAACAAAGAACAAGATATTTTTCACATGATGTGCATTAATGTGTTTGAGTGGATCAAGCCTACATGAAGTGTAGGAAACAGCTTAGAAGAGAGAGAGCACATTGTAGCTAACTCAATTACATGCACAGTGAGTTTACACATGCTACGTTTCTGAGTCTGAGTGTCTGACCTGGACCCGGCCGTCGTGGCTCATGGTCTGGCTGCTGAGCTGGAATCGGAGCGCCTGGATCTCCTCCTGGCTGGTGGCCTGCACAGCCTCGGCCTCCTGCTGGGCCTTGCTCAGCTCCTCCTGCATCTCCTGCTTGATTGCAGACGGACCCTCCTGGCTGTGGAGCTGACCCAGGAGGCGCTGATTCTCCTGACTCAGCTGCTCCATGCAGGCATTCAGCCTCTCCGCCTCCTGAGACGCCTCGTCGTCCAGCTCCTGCAGCTTCGTCGACAGGCCCTCCCAGCGCAGGCGAGCCTCCTCGTTCTCAGCCGTCAGCATGCACACCTGAATGCCGAGCTCAGCTGTTTCTGTGTTGGCTCTGTGGAGCGCCTCCTTGGACTCGATGTTTTCCAGACACAGGGCTTCACACCGCAGCTTCAGATTATTGAGCTCCTCTCTGGAGGCCGTCACCTCCGCAGCCAGGCCGGCTCGAGCCTGAGCTTCACCGTCCCGCTCCCGAACAAGAGCCTCCTCTCGTTCCCGCGATCGGAGAATCTCGTCCACGTGCCGGCGGTTGAGCTCCTCTACCTGGGCTTTCAGTTGTTCCGCTAAGATGCGGAGGTCCTCTCTGGAGGATTCGGTCACCTCCTGCAGAGCCTGCACCTTCATCCTCTCGTCGGCTCCTGCCAGACGCTGAGCCCTGAGCTCCACCACCTCGTCCTGGAGCCGCTGCACCTCCCTCAGGTTGAGCTCCAGCTGAGCCTCAGCCATAACCAGCCTGTACGGGGAATCCTTGGTTTCCATTGAGGATTCCCGAGGCCTTTCGTGAAGCGCTTTCTCATTGCTCTCTGCGGCTCCTTTCTCACGGTGCAGCTCAACACTCCTGTTCTCCAGCTCCTCGGCTCGAGCTCGCTGACGCCCACATTCGACAGTCTGTTCTCTCACTTTAGCCTCAGCGTCCTTCACCTTTTCAAGTAACTCTGCGTGGCTTCTTTGGGACGCGTTGAGGTTTTTCTCCAACGTTGAAGCTTTGGCAGCGAGTGAGTCCAGGTCCTGTTGAGTCGTCGCTAACTGTTTCTTTAACGAGGACTGGAGCTCAAGACGCTCTTGTTTCTCATGCTCTAGATTCTTTATTTGCGCATCAGATGTGTCCTTCTGGACGAGCACCTTCTGGGCAATCTCCTCCCAATGCAGGTTTTCATCCAGAAGCTTCTTCTCCCGATCTTCCACGCACAAATGGGCAGCCTCGACTCGGGATTTTAAGTGCTTTTCAGAAGCCCTCAAACAAGCAAGCTGGTCTAACAAGGCCACCCTGCTCTCAGTCAGCTCCGTGATGCTCCCCTCACTCTTTTTAACCGTCTGGAGAACCTTAGCGTTTATTTCCATGAGATTGTGGCATTGGGTTTTGTACTCCTGAAGTTTCTCAGAGGAGACGGTTTCATTATTAGCAAGTCTAGAGCCCAGAGTCTCTTTCTCAACATTCAGCTTCTCCAACTGCTCCTCCAAATGTTTGGTTCTCTCCGAAGTAGCAGCGAGCTCTTTTTCTCTGTTCTTCAGAGTCTTCCTGACGTCCAGGAGTTTGGTCTCGAGATGCTCATTCTGGCTGTAAGTCATGCTACATCTCTGCTCTACCTCCTCCCTCTCCTTATTCAGTCTTCTCCTGAGGTCGTCCGCCTTCCTTTCTCTGCACTCTAGTGACGCTTGAAGGTCCTGAAGCTGAGCTCTTAAGTTCCCCGTCTCCTTCTCTTTCAGGCTCAGCGCCCCTTGAATTCGACCGACGGCGCTCTGGAGCTCCTCTAAGCGTTTAAGCGCATCCTCGCGTTCGCAATGAGCTCCGGTTCTTACTTCAGCCAGCTTCTCCTCGCTGATCCTCATCTCTTCTTCCCTGAGTTTCAGATCCTGGGACAGACGCTCAGAGTGCCTTGCTCTGTCCTCCGCCTCTCTCTTTGCCTCCAACCTCTCCTCCTCAGCTGTCTTGACTTTATCCAGGAGTTCCTGGATTGTCCAGGCCGAGTCGCAGTAGCTAGCCGTTTGTTGTCCCTTTTCCTTAAGTGATTCTTCCAACTTGGAGAGAAGCTCCATATTTTTGTTCTCAGACACTGTGAGTCTACTTTGAAGGTCGCCGTTTATTGCTTCCCTACAGATTTGAAGGTGATTTGCCCCGTCCTCTGTAGATACAGGGGGGCCAGCAGCCTTCTGGGTTGCCAAAAGCTGGCCTTTAAGGTCTTTCACCACACCTTTCAACTCATCAGCTTGTTTCCCTAACTCCTGAACCCGGACCAGCAGCTCCTGCTGTCTGAGCTCTGATTGGTCGAGCTCAATGCGCAGGTTATCTGCTATGCTGCATGAAGAGGGCTCCACCAGTTCATCGAGCCCACCCAGGAGATTCAGGTCTTGGATTGGAAGGTACTCCTGCACCTGGTCAGTGGATACAAAAACGCTTTAACTTCACAAGTCACATTCACACATTCGTTTTGCAGGATTGTCTATGTAGAGCAGGGGTGTCAAACTCAAGGCCCGGGGGCCAAATCAAAAAGAGCTTGCAAAGAATATAATATGTTTATTATACGGTTACATGCCGATTTACAGAAGCACGTTGCCCATAAACTACATGTCCCACAATGCATCTCAAATGTTACTTTTTTTCTTCAAAATATGCCTTTTTTCTTAGTATTTGCTTTTTCTCAGAATTTTACTTTTTTTCCAAGTTTTACTTTTTTTTTTTTAAATGTCTTTTTTTCCAGAATTTGGCTTTTCTTTTTAAATCATTTTGTGACATTCTCACTGAAAAGACTTGCAATTATTTGCCCTAGAATTCTTCTTTCAGACGTAGTTAATTATGAAGTTATTACCCTATCCGATAATAATCCAATGCAGAGGCAATAATGTAATATAATACGTTATTTTATATATATTAAATATTTATATATGTATTTTTATATAGTCTTAAAGTTACAACCGGCCCTTTGAATGCAACCATTATGTTAATGTGGCCCGCGATGAAATTGAGTTTGTCACCCCTGATGTAGAGTATCTGATTCAGTTTACCTGTGAGTAGCTGCTAACGAGGCTGTTGATGCTGGAGCAGCGACTGGGAGGCCTCCACAGGAAAGCTGATGAGGCATTGCCTAATGTTCGCCTACAACATAATGACCAAATATTGAGCTCATTAACACCTCGTAAATTGTAAGACATGACAACTGATTGAAAGATAAAAGCAACCACAACCTTTTGATCAGAAGAAGAACTTGACAGAAATGGAGAAAGCGTGAAATAGTGGCACTTTCTTTTACAACAAGCTTTAACCGTTAACATTATTAAAATGTAAAAGGTGTACACCATACTCTAAACTCTCTATCTGTACTGTACAAATTACGACAGGCCTCGAAAAAATTACTTAATTCACAAATGTAATTCTCTTTTTGTCTTGATTTTTAAGTGTGACAAGTGTGTTGATACAGGCAATATCTCAGACTATAGTTTATGTTGTTGTAAGTGTTGTTGCTCTGCATACTATTAGAACAAATCCCACAACAACAACTAAAGCTTTTTTCAAAAAAGTGTGTCCACATTGATGACAAGGAAGTGAAAAGTCTTGGCAAAGGTGCTGACGTGAGGAACAGCGATCAGCACTTACACATTGTCTGCACCCACTGACTCTCACACACACACATTTACACACACATTTACACACACTCAGGCAAAAGAAAAAAAGAGCTGTGAATGTGCAGAGTGATCAGATAATTAAGTGTTAGCTCAAGTTGTGAAATAAGCAATATGGCTTCATCACAATTTCACATTAGCTGCAATAACCTGGGGTGTTATTTCAAATAACCTAAGGTTTGTCTCTGATCAATTTCCAAATCATTTCCAACTCCAAGACATAAGAATTGATGATTTACCGTAAATTCCGGACTATTAAGCGCACCTGAATATAAGCCGCACCCACTGGTCGGTCACCAATTGTGGGTAGCGTGGCTGAGCTTCTCCGGCGATCAAATCCCGTTTCTGAAAATCTGACAGCTCAAGTCCTAGCCAATCAAACCGCGTCTAAGCTGGGAGAGATATCCCGCCGTTCATTTCTATATTTCAAAAACAGATGGAGGATAAACTAATTATCGCCGTAGCAAATCACCCGGTTTTGTATGACCAGTCCCTATTAACTTACCGGGATACAACCGGAGGAACCAGGCATGGGGGGAGGTGGCAGAGACAGTGGGTGAAACTGGTAGGCTTTCGCCTGTTTGGGAATTTTATATCCAGTATATCCAAGCATAGCTTGCTAGCTATGTTAACACTACGTAAACGGGGCGGGACATTCATGTGATTGGTTGTTGGTTGCGGGGCTCGAATAAAATCCCCAAGCTTCAGACACGCCCAGCTCCAAGCTTTTTTTGAAGCTGTAGTGTAAGCCGCGATGTTCAAAGCGTGGGGAAAAAGTAGCGGCTTATAGTCCGGAAAGTACGGTAATTTCTTTATGAAGGGTCTCTTTTTTTCCATCAAAACAACAGCCAAATATAAATGTTTGTTTTTCTTCAAAAAGACGAAACTGGGGGTTGTAAACGTTTACATAATTGTAATAGAAGTATTGGTTACCTTGCAAATGATGGCCAATCTGCATCAAGGTCGTAACCTCTGGCAGCCACGTCAAACTGGATCTGGTTGAGCTCATAAAGATGGTTAATGATGTCAGCAGTGAGGTGGGACTTGAGGAAGGGACTCCGCGCATAATACCAGTCACTGCATGGGAAAATACAAACAAAAAAATATAAATCTCAATTATAACAACAAGGACACTAATTTGTTTTTTAGTGGACCAAAACAAACTTGAAAATAAAGTGTAATAAGTCCATATGAATCTGGTTCTCTCTGCCACTGAGCTGAAAAGATGTATTACTTTTTCAGATGTTTTAATTGTTCATTATAAACTGTATTGAGACTGTTCCAGAAAAAACATGTTGTTGAAGTGCATTCAGACACATATAATCACAAATAGAGTTATAAAGATGAAAAGGTTGCAATAAATAGTTAAATAAATAGTTTCCTTTCAGAGAGTCAGATACGATGATTCATATCACAAGTTTCCTGTCTTTAAGATAAGATAAGCAAACTGGCTCTAGCGTCACATATTCTTCTTCTTCTAGATTCTTCTTCGTTTACCATAAACAGACATGAGATTAGGAGGGACCTACTCATTTAACTTTTTACAAGAAATAGAATAATATTCCTCTTATTACCAAAAACGCACAAAGCCCGTAAGAGGTTGTTTCAGGTTTCTGCACAAAGTGTGTGAGTGGTTTGCCTGAACAGCAATCTGCTATTGAAAACAGATTGACAGTCATTTCTGTGATCGAATGTCTTATGTCAAATAGAAATATAAAGCATACTACTTTTATGAGATAAAGTCAAATATAATTGACATGTGTTTTGCTAAAAGGCTGAGGAAGTGAGACAGAAGAACTGTAAGTGTCTACGGTTAGGGTGTGGGTGTTGTGTTGCCTCAGAAAACAGGAATAAAACAGAAATCAGGAAGGGAGATTTACTGTTGAAAAAAAGGACTACATCCCACGTAAAGTACGGTGCCTTGAAAACATTACATAGTAACAAAAATGACTAAATACACATATTCGTATGAATGCTTTCCTGACCTTGTGACCTTCTGGTTTATGAGACACTGCTGCAGTGTGTCAGCGAGGCGTTGGTGGACGAGTGAGTAGCGTATGAAGGCCCTTCCTTTCCCCAGGGATGTCTTCAACTGAGGACACAAATATACACTTTTTCTTATTTTTTTCTTACTCAGATTTGTACACACAAAGACGGACATTACCTCAGTGTGATGTAAGGTCATGTTTGAAGAGCATCTGTTATTTCAAAGTCAGTATCAAGCAGGTCAAACTATTTCACTAGTGGCTCCTACTGCCTGAAAGATATATTTGAATGTGACATTAAAGACGATTAACTTGAAATGAATGATTATTTAAAACAAATAACTTTAACTACTGAGTCTATAAAACATCAGAAAAGATCAAAAACTTTTTTCCCAGAGAGAGGTGACCTCTTTAAATGTCTTGTTTTTCCCCAAACAATGAGTTCAAAATCCCAAATAATGTGTCTTGCATTGATATTAAAAAGAATGTATGTTGCCTGAAAAAGAACCCAAAAGCAATCATAACAGTTGTTGGTTTGTTTTCTGTTGACTGTCTAACTAATACATCAACTGATTTCAGTTAAAGCCGAATGCAAAACTGTATTTTGGTCAAATGTATCGTAGGACAGAGCAGTTAGGGATGTATACGTTTAAATATCACTGCATGGACATTACATGTACGGTATCTGTCAGTACATCCAGACTCTCTCTCCAATACATTAGCAGATGGAGGGATTTAAGTAAGACAACAGACCCACAGATCTAACAGAAGGACACCAGCTGGAGACTGATTTACGTCACAGACTGACCGACATGGAAAAAGAAGAAAAGTAAAAGTAAAACTTAAAGAGAACGAAAGGTTGCCAAATGGCTGTCAGCTGGTATTGACTAAACTATGTCGCTTTTCAAGAAAAAATACTGACAGTTGTTAATCCATGAGAAAGCCTGAAGCACCAGATATGTTTTGCTAATGAACGAGCATCCACTAGCATAACATAGGATGTGAGGTTGACATTTTTCAAGCAAACTTTTTTTTTATAGCCTCTCAAAACTAGAGGATTTGCCATAGATGGTAGTTAATTTAATAGCTTGTGGCTGTTGCTCAGAAAAAACTATCAAGGGTAAAGATCACCTTATTGCTTTAGGAAATTCAGTTTGGTATTTTGTCTTGTATGTCATGGAATAAATTATAAAACAAGTAAATAATCAGCCTATTATTAATTACTTATGTTAACATTAATATTATTGATTTACAATTGTTAGTTGCTATTCTAATAGAGAGAGAACAACATGGCGTGTGTTTGCCAGTAACCCCGGAAACTAAAACATAGGAAACATTTGTTTGTAAATGAACCTTAAGATTAGTGTTAAGCTCGTATAATAGACAACAAAATATACAATCTAAGACTAATTAAACTAGAGTTATTTCAGTGTGAAGGCTCACCACTGTGAATTCCCAGGATAGAAGGTGACCAGCAAGGTGTAAGGCAGCAAGTGAATTAGCAGCTCCGAGGTTTACTGTGTGCAACTCACCAGGGGATTAGTTACATGGCACCGTGTGTCGGTTACAGTGTGTGTGTGTGTGTGTGTGTGTGTGTGTGTGTGTGTGTGATGTAGTGTCTCTACTTTAAAGAGTCCTCTCCTGCTGATGTTC
>CALSBZ010000190.1:353612-369213 GCA_943591055.1 Gobionotothen gibberifrons
TGTGTGTGTGTGTGTGTGTGTGTGTGTGTGTGTGTGTGTGTGTCTTTGTGTGTGGTGCAGAGGAGGATTACCTCAGGAATGGATTTAACAAAACGGATGCCATCGTTAGCTCCCTTGATCTTAATCAGGCAGTCGCAGAAGTAATCCCAGTAGTCTTTTCTCTGACCAAGAAAGGTTGTCTTCTCTTTCTGGTCAAACTAAGAAACAAACATTACTTCATTATTGCATTGCCTAACAATGTCATCAGCAATATGGATTGTAAAACAGGTCTGTCTGACACTACCGGGTACAATTGTGATTAATAGGATTTCTATGAACTTCCTACATGTTTCCATTTCTTTCTAGCACTTTGCAAATCTGGGTTTAGGACTTCTCCAAATGGTCATCAGATATTACTATACTTATTTTATTATATTTTGAAATACTTAACCTGGCATGATCTTTAACAAATCAAACCCTCACAACTGCAGTGCTTTATTTTAAGGCTTCACAACCAAAAAGGTTTACAAATCACTAGAGCACTGGTTCCCAATCTGTTTTACTAGTCGAATTTTTGAGCAAGAAACTGATTAGTCGCTTTCCCTTGTCAATATTTGAGATATGGAAAATTCAAAAGTAAAACGTTATTTTAGGTTATTTCGTTTAAACAGTTTGAAAAGATGCACCCATGAGTATTTTCTCAACTACAAATCTATGAAAGAGGATCTATCTATCTACGAGATATTTATTTTTAATCATCTTACAACTGCTTGTTAGATTGATATTCTCCGCCTTTTAGAGGTTCACATCCCCAAGTACAAGCTAGTGGTAGAGTCAGATGAGCAGTGCTGGTCAAATTGCAAACACAAGCTGTATAATCTTGAAAAACCCTGAACAAACGTTTGGTGGTATACAATTCCATACCTGTAGCAGGTATTCAAGTTTATAGAAGAACTTGTGCAGGTTGGCGCTATCATCAGTTACCGGTTCACCACAGTCGTTGTGTTCCTTACTCAACTCTAACACAGCATCTAAACAAGACAGTAATAGCATTGTTAACACATGAATACACAATTAACAAATGATTTCCTTGTGTGGAATCCATTTTTTATCAATATGCACACATTTTATGATCCCCTTATCAGTCATAGATGTTTATAAGGCAAAAGACACGCCCTGATATCTAAATATTGTAATAATCCTGGGAGCAAGATGCATATGCCTACTTCACATGTAAAACAGAAACATATGACGCAATATAGCGTCATGGTGTTTATGTGAGTCAGTGTGAACATGTTATTTACCATGCAGATCTCTGATTATCCTCTGCAGTTGATTATCTCCAACTGATGAGGAGGAGGCCATTCTGGGGAAGGGGCAGTGACGTCAGCAAATTCTGCATGTGGGATTGGAAAAAGACAGTGTCATTTATTTTTCGATATTACAGGAAGGTCCTAATAATATGGACAATGTTCCTTGTGTCATCGAAATGTCAAGGATGTACCCGTGTCCCTCAAAGTATGAATACAGAATTTGATAGTATAACTAAGAAAAGCTGTTGCCAACAGGATTTCAACTTTCCATCCGGCAAACAGTTCACGTAAATAAAATCACATTCTAACAGGCTGGGGACTGTGAACATACACACCTCAACCCCTCAAAGACTGTAAGCACCATTTTTTTGCATCTATGGTTACTTTTAGCATATATCCATGAACACACAGTTATATTTAAACTTGTGTAGCTTTGTTTATTTAAATGTGATAGTGTGTCAAGTGCTTTGTCATTGCTGCTACCTCTGCTCTTATCACTGCTTTTATTTATTTTCCGTCCATTTCTATTACTGCAGTGAGAGATACCAACGCAATGGTGTTGTACCTCTGTATGATGACAATAAACATATTCTGATAAACATTCAAATGGTACTTTCCTAAATGTGCACACCACTGCTGTTTATCACTTATATAAACACAGGAATACACTCTATCCAAACCCCAGAAGCCTTTAACAACTGAGGCAAATCAAGCAATCCAGAGAGGGTTAATTCATGTGATAAAATAAGAAAGCACAATAGGTCAGTCAAGTTAGCAAAACCGTACAGTGTGTGAGAGGAGGTACAACATTTACATCACGAGGATAGGGGAAAGTGTAGCACTGTTTCAAACCCGACTGACACCAGATGTAGGCTGTATATAGTGTTATACACCGTCCCCATTACAAACTAGAAACATTACATCACTTAAAACCGCTTTAAAATGCAACAAATCGCCACACAAAGCTAGACAGTCAAAGCTGGTAGCTGTCCTACATGCACCTGTTCTCAGCTCTTCATTTCCTTCTCGTATTTAATGTCAATGATGTTATAAACCATCGAGTTTTGGTTGTAAACAAAGCGACACACTTCAATATTCAATAAACCGTAAAATAATAAACGTACTCGATGTGTAAAATGTTCCAGTGTCCAGTTTGTAGGTGATACAGCAGAAACTTGCTTGGCGTAGAGGGCGGGCACTGTGGGTGATTGACAGGCGTGATGGACAAATAGACAGCGTCTGCTGCTGCTGAAGTCCGTCATAGTTTGGTTGAGAGACAAATGGTAAATAAACAGAAACCTGAGAAGAGTAAAGTGCTCATATAGATCTAAATATATAATAAAATATACTTTAAAAATGATTTGTATTTGGTTTGTATTTTATTGTTTTATGTTTTAATCATTTGTTTTATTTTATCCACAAAGTAAGCCTATGAAATAATAATTGACAAACTAAATAATTAAAAGTCCAAACTGTTTTTTATATGCACAAAATATTAGGTTTTATAAATCACACCATATTATTTGTATTCTATTGTTATTATGTATTTTATTTTTTATCTCCACCTTAACTGTTAACATGGTGTTGTTAAGAGCAGATCTTTTATGCAAATGTAAAAAAGATAGTAAGCAAAAAGGGATACTTATAAAGGTGTATAAAAGAGTTCTATTTTCCCATGATATGTTAGTCTAGCGTCAAAAGTAAATCGGTGCAATGGTATAATGAGCTTATATGTTATATTTTCTGTTTTAAATAATTTTTAGATTTTTCCTATCCTTTGGATTGTTGATTAGTATTTTAAGTAATTTCTGAAAATTGAAATTGTGAATTTATGTATTTTTTCTGTTTTAAAGCAATCTTTATTAAATGTATTTCTTTTGGACTGTTGGTCAGATATATCAACGCAATTAAGAATGTCATACTTGACTTTAGGAATGCTTTTATGTTACAATTTTTAAAAGTTTAAATGAGAAATCCACACTTGGGACAACACTTATTGTGGAACAAGTATAAGACCAATACAATACACTTCTGAAAACAGTGAGGTTTACCAAAAACAAGTACTGAACATGTCTCGTAACGTGATCGAAACCAAAATGCCCAGCTCTGACATCATTAGATCTCTGTTCACCTTTGGGTTTCATACTTAAGGAACAATTCCCTATTCCAGTGATATCTGCATGAAGGACGTTGGTGTGTGCAGGTACAGTAAATTGCCACATTTCTCAATTTGTTCTAGACAGATTCATTATAATGTTGTAATAATATCTCAAATGACGTCTATATAATGTTTTTTAGTTTAAGTAACATTTTGTTTTTGCTTAAAATGTTTGTCTTTTTTTATTTCATTCTGTCACTTTATATAAAAAAAACCTGGAAATTGAAGTATGAATATTTGAACGCTCATTCAGCACAAATAATTGATAAAATATATTTACCTTCTCCCTTTCCTTTAGTGGTAGCCATGCAGAGAATTTCTTGGGGGGGTATATTTAGAGGCTCTTGTCAATTGAGAAGTTAACATGTTTCTAGTTGGGAAGAATAGTTATTAAACTGTCCAAATGTAAGACTGTTGATAATTCAAAATATAGAAACATTGTGAATGATAAGAGCCTGTTGCAATCTGTAATTTGGGTAAAGTGATGCTTTTGAATATATGAGATAAAACATGGAAATAAAGGAATGCCTAATTTATCTGTAAAAACTGTTTTTACAATGTTACGTATCATCTCATTTCTTATAATTAAGTCTGTTTAACCCCCTTTACTTTACACAACCCTTTTTTTCAGACTCTCTACTTGCTGAAGGAATATGGCAACAACTGACTCAGTCTATGACCTAACCACACACGATGATTCCTACTATAATTACGATTATGAGGATGAAATGTGCAACAAATCAAGCATCGTTCAGTTTGGAGCAACCTTGACTCCAGTGGTCCTCTCCATTGTGGTCATCCTCAGTCTGTTTGGCAACATCCTGGTCATCGTGATTCTGGCAAAGTATGAGAATCTCAAATCTCTCACCAACACTTTGATCCTAAACCTGGCCATATCGGATCTCTTCTTCACCGCAGGTCTGCCCTTCTGGGTCTACTATCACATGTACGGATGGACTTTAGGGCAACTTGCATGCCAGATAGTCACCTTTTTCTTCTACGTTGGTTTCTACAGCAGTGGGATCCTCCTCATCCTGATGACTGCTCACCGTTATGTAGCTGTCATGAATCCTCTGTCTGACATTGTCTCCACCACAGGCTCCTACAGTGTTATAGCGTGTGTGATCAGCTGGGCAGTGAGTATATTGATTGCCAGTCCAACCTTCGCCTTTACCAAAGTCGACCAGAATCACTGTGTGTGTGAAAATTCTTTCTGGTGCTTATGGGGAATCTACCAGCAAAATGCTCTCTTCCTTGTGAGTTCAGTGGTGTTTATTTTCTGCTATTCTCAGATCATCTGCAGGTTGCTGCGGCCTACTGCTCGAAGAAGAAAGAACAAAACTTTAAAACTCATTTTTGCCCTTATGGTTGTTTTCTTTGTTGGCTGGGGACCTTTTAATATAGTGATATTTCTAAAGTCATTTAATTACTGGCCCAAAGTATCTGTTGACTCAAAGAATCTATCGGAAAATTGTGAATCATCAAAGCCACTTGATTACGCCTTTTACATTAGCCGGCTTCTGGCCTTTTCCCACTGCTGCCTCAACCCTGTGTTTTATGTGTTTGTGGGGGTTAAATTCAAAAACCACCTGAAGAAAATGCTGCAGGGCTGGGGACAAAGCAACAACGGCTTACGCAATAGGCATAGCCGACTTACAATTACATCCATAACAAGTGGTGAGGAATTTTCTATTTAGTTGATATGGAGAGCAGAAGTGAAACCCGAACTTCTAAACCAGAAAAGAGAACATCTAAAATCCTATTGACATTTGTAAATGTATATGGAACAAATAGAAAACAATCCTGGCTTGTTGTAGCATTTGTCATGGATCTTGTGATATTCTTTTATTATTTCTTTTTTAAGTGACCTTAAATTAACACCATTTCCCACAAGCCCTATATATTTGGGAATGTCATTCACAGGAAGAGAAAGAAAAAGCATTTGGATATTATTTTTCAGTGAGTTCACTATGAGATGGCCTTTCCTTAACACATAGAAATGCACTGAAGAGTCATGTTTCTGCTATCACTTGCAGATAAGCGCTGAACACAAATCAATCTGAACAAGCTCATCTAATATAGTAACAAGGGTAATTGTCCCTGCTAACCCTTTGACTTGTCATTTAGTGTAGCAGACTGACATTAACTCTGCTTTGACTATAGGTACATAGTGCCAAATTCAATTTTGTATTAGTCAACATCTTCATCCCCTTGATTGACACAAACAATAATTCAACAATCAAACTGCACATCGGTCTATTGAGTTCACATATAATATATATACTGTATATCCTGCAAAAACAAAAAGCCAACTCTCCAGGCTTATTACTAAGAGAGGTCAGAGGAGAATAAAGTGGTGCAAGCCGACAGAAAGGTGGCAGTAACTTAAATGCTAAAGTTGAAGGGCGTACAGCAGACGGAGAACACACATGTTTTACTCCTGGCTCACAGAAACTGGAGAGAAGATTTAAAAAACAGCGCATGTTCTGACAAATCTCCATTTCTGCTGCTGGTCAGAATTTGGCTTGAACAACATGAAGCCATGGATCCATCCTGCATTGAGTCAACGGTTCAGGCTGGTGGTGCAATGCTCTCTGGGATATTTTGTTGGCACATGTTGGGCCCTTACACACCAACTGAACACTGTCTGAATACCAGCAGTATAAGCAGTCATATCCCAGAGTAGACGTTGTCTCGATTTTGTTGTAATAAACCCATTGACTCTGTAAGAAAATGAATTGTTCCAAGCATTATATGTAATCTACAATATCTAACCATACCTTTTAACCAAATCCGCTTATTTGATCTTTTAATATCCAATCAAACTGTGCTTTTACAAAAGGACAATCAGCTCTGTATCATTTTGATCATATTTATGTGAAATCAAGTTCTTATTGAAACATTGATCATAGATTACATTATACTACAGATAATATGTGATACACTGTGTTTTCACTGCATTTTATTTTATGTTTTCCTATGAAACAATTTATGTCGGTTGTATATCTCGTCACCTTTAAGATTATTGCAATCACAAAAGTAAAATATTTTATTTTAGACTATATTGAATTTGCAAAAGAAATGTGTTTGTTTTTCTTTGATAATAATATCCTTATCACTTTCATGCTTTACAATAAAATAGAGCAACAAATATTTCTGGAGTGTCTCCTTCCTGCTCTTAGATAATGTTAAAAGTAGAACACATGTCACCATTTTTAGGAAATCTATATAATCATTCTTAAACTGTAATGATGATGCATCACCTCTGATATATGAAACCAAAGGAGGAGCTACTGCATGAGTTTGCTCTTTTATTGAACAACTTCTTGTTGTTCAGGGTAAGTTGCTTAATATTTACTGTAATTGCTTTCCATATTTAATGGTGATGTTCAAACTATATTATTGTTTTCCATATTGATCTGTTTTTCTAGGAATTACTTTTTAAAACTAAATTTGACTGAAGGTTAAAGACATCTGCTCAATTTGCCAATTACATTTCTCTGCTTATGTTTCCCAGAAAACAACTTACAATGACATTCAACAACTCCACAGTGAACATCAAATTTGAAGACTACAGCTATGAAGACTGTGAGAGGGTATTTGTCATGGGAACTTTTAGCACCTCATACATTTTGATCTTCATCCTCAGTATCATAGGAAACGGCCTCCTCTTATATGTCCTCTCTCTCTATGAGAACTTAAAGAATGTCACAAATCTATTCGTCCTGAACCTTGCCTGCTCCGATTTGATGCTCACAGTCACACTTCCATTCTGGGCTGTCTCTCTGCTGCAGGACTGGGTCTTTGGTCATTTTGCCTGCAAAATTATGACTGCTTCCAACATTGTTGGTTTGTACAGTAGCATCATTCTACTGACTGCCATGACTGTGGACCGTTTCATAACTGTGGTGCTGCACAACATGCCAAGAAACAAAGTAAGGAGGCAGAGGTTTGCAGCATTGAGCTGTGCAGCTGCATGGATCATCAGCATTTCTTTTTCTGTATATGCTGCTACCAGAGTCACGGTGGAAGAGATATTTGTTTTGAACTAGTTTAATATGGTGTTCACATTTCCTTAAAGATATTAAGGGGGCTACTTTAATGTAAATCTCTATAAATGTAGACCTAACATGTCAGTTTACGCTTTCTCAGTATTCTTTTTAAATTTGCTAACCTAGATTTGGATTTAGCTTCAATAGCTTTGTAAGATGGTTCTAAAAATGGTTCTAAAAATGATATGTGATGTACACTATTTATTCAAACATGTAAACCAATGCATTTATTTACCCTTTTAGTTTCCAATCAAGTTTTGTGCTTAAAAAAACAATCAGCTCTATCATTTGGTATATGTTAAGAATGTCACAAGTCTCAGGACTCAAACGCACAACACCAGAAACAGGTCAGGATTACAAGGTCTTTTAATAAAGGCAAAACACAAAACGCTCACAGGGAGGATCAAAACTCTAAACAAAAACATCTACATAGACTATCAAAAATGAAACCAAAGGAGTCTATCAAAAATATACTTAACACGATCAAGGAATGACTGGCAGGCTTGACGACACAAGACGAACTGGCACAGGACAAAGGGAGACGCAGACTATATATACACACTAGGTAAGGGGACACAGATGGCAACAATTAAGGGAGGGGCTGACAATCACACTGGAGGGAAAAACACACAAGGGCAGGAATGCTCTGAAACGAGAGGGAAAGGTTACTACAAAATAAAACAGGAATTCACAAGACAAAGCAAAAGACAAAAGGACTGAACTAAATAAATTAACTTAACATAAATGTCTTGACACCACAGTACCCCCTCCTTTACGGACGGCTCCGGACGGCCCAGAGAGTTCAGGATGGCTCTTGTAAAAATCCTTTATCAGGTCCTGGTCCACTATGAAGCTAGATGGGATCCACTCCCGTTCTTCCGGTCCATAACCCTCCCAGTCCACTAAAAACTGCTGACCCCTTCCTCGTTTTCTGACATTCAGCAGATGCTTGACGGTGTAGACCAGACCTCCGTCAATGATCCTGGGAGGAGGGGGGGCTTGGAAGCGGGATCTTGCTTTCCTTGACCGGCTTGAGTTTGCTTACATGGAACGTTGGATGGACTCTGAGTGACCTAGGCAGGCGCAAGCGAACAGACACAGGGTTAATACACTTGGACACAGTGAATGGGCCTACAAATATTGGTGGCAGCTTCCTAGAGGCTACGTTCAGGGGCAAGTCTCTGGTGGATAACTACACTTTCTGACCCGGTCTGTAAACAGGAGCAGGACGGCGATGCCGATCAGCCGCTTTCTTCATGCGGGCCGAAGTCCTCAGGAGGACCAGACGTGCTGAAGTCCAAATGCCATGACAGCGCCTGACCAGTGCGTGTGCCGAGGGAACCATGACTTCTTTCTCTGTCTCGGAGAACATGGGAGGTTGGTAACCGTAGACGCACTGGAACGGGGTCAAACCGGTGGCAAAGGTAGGCAATGAGTTGTGGGCGCATTCTACCCACGTGAGGTGTTTACTCCAAGAAGCTGGGCTTTGGTACACCAGGCACCGGAGGCAGGTTTCCAGTTCTTGATTAAGTCTCTCCGTTTGTCCATTTGATTGGGGATGGTAGCCGAAAGAGAGGCTGGCAGAGGCCCCGATGAGGCTGCAAAACTCCCTCCAGAAACGGGAGACAAACGGAGGGCCCCGGTCCGACACGATGTCCCTGGGAAAGCCGTGGAGACGAAAAACATGGTGCAACAAAACTTCAGCCGTTTCTTTGGCCGATGGCAGTTTAGGCAAAGCAATAAAATGTGTAATTTTAGAGAATCTATCCACCACTGTGAGGACGGTGGTGTTACCTTTGGATTCTGGCAGTCCGGTGACAAAATCCACTGTGATGTCGGACCAGGGCCGACTGGGGATAGGCAGCGGCTTGAGCAGACCTATCTGGGGCCTGGAAGAGATTTTATTCCTGGCGCAGATGGTGCATACTCCTTGACATCCCTTCAAAAACATGAGAAAGTGCATCTGGCTTGGCATTTTGTGAACTGGGTCTAAATGACAAGGAAAAGTTAAAACGGGTGAAGAACAAAGCCCATCTTGCCTGACGTGAGTTCAGTCTCTTAGCTTTTCGGATGTACTCAAGGTTTTTATGATCCGTCCAGACTATGAATGGTTGCTCTGACCCCTCCAGCCAGTGTCTCCATTCCTCAAGCGCTGTTTTAACTGCCAAAAGTTCTCCGTTGCCTACATCATAGTTGCGTTCAGCAGGTGTTAACTTACGTGACAGAAATGCACATGGGTGAAGTTTGCTGTCCTTGGCTGAACGTTGTGACAACACAGCCCCAACTCCATCATTGGATGCATCCACCTCCACCACGAACTGCCGTAGTGGATCAGGAGTGATGAGAACAGGAGCAGAGGTAAACATTCTTTTCAATTCCTGGAAAGCTTTGTCGGCCTGTAGAGTCCACATAAACTGAACATGGGTTGAGGTGAGTGAGTGGAGAGGTGCAGCTATGGAGCTAACATTTCTTATGAAGCGTCTGTAGAAGTTAGCAAAACTGAGAAATTGCTGTACCTTCTTCCTGTTGGTGGGTGTGGGCCAATTTGCGACAGCACTGACCTTGCTTGGATCCATCTTGATCTGGTTCGGAGCAATGATGAAGCCCAGGAATGAGACAGAGGTTTTGTGAAAATGACATTTGTCAGCCTTCACGAATAGTTGGTTTTCCAGAAGGCGTTGGAGGACCTGGTGGACATGCTGAACATGGGACTCTTCATCAGGAGAGAATATCAATATATCATCCAGGTAGACAAACACAAAATGATTCAAATATTGTCTGAGCACGTCATTCACAAGAGCCTGAAATACAGCAGGAGCATTAGTTAGCCCAAACGGCATTACTAAGTATTCATAGTGGCCACTGGGGGTATTGAATCCAGTCTTCCATTCGTCCCCCTCCCTTATCCTGACCAAGTGATAGGCATTCCTCAAGTCAAGTTTAGTGAAGATCTTAGCTCCTTTTAACAGTTCAAAAGCAGTGGAAATTAGGGGGAGAGGGTACCTGTTTTTTACCGTTATATCATTCAGGGGAGAGTAGTCTATGCAGGGTCGGAGGGATCCGTCTTTTTTACCCACGAAGAAGAATCCGGCGCCAGCAGGAGATGACGATGGACGAATAAGGCCCGCCTTCAGAGATGAGTCAATGTAATCCGTCATAGATTGTCTTTCAGGACCAGAAATTGAGTAGAGACGTCCCTTGGGAATGGGGGCACCCGGTAGCAAGTCAATTGCACAGTCATAAGGTCGATGAGGAGGCAATGTAGAGGGCCGAGTCTTACTGAAAACCTCCCTCAGGTTGTGGTAACAGGAGGGAACATTGGGCAGGTCTGGTAAGTCAGAGGCATGGTCATGGGTTACTTCCTTAGTCTCTACCTCACTACCTGAAGTAACCCTTCCTACAGACAGCCCTTCAACTTCTCCTGGTGAGACCAAACATGTATGATTACATTCTCTTCCCAAACCCTTCACCCTACCGGAATGCCAGTCAATGTGATGATTATGTCTTTTCAACCATGGGAAGCCTAAAATCATAGGGTGTTGGGCGGAGTCGAATAAATGGAATGTCATGAATTCTGTGTGGTTGTGATTTATGATAACCTGGACGGGCTCTGTGTGGTGAGTGACCTGAAACAATAATCTTCCATCAAGGGCGCTGGCATTTAAAGTTTGAGCTAAGGGCATGGTGACAATGTTCAAGCTTTTGGCAAGACTCCAGTCCATTACACTTTCGTCTGCTCCTGAATCAATGAGAACATTCTGTGTTAAGGTCTGCTTACCTAATTTTACTTGGATAGGAGTCAGCGTACGAGGAGAGTAGTCAGAAGTCGGCTCACCAGCGCCCTCCTCTTGCCTGGGGAGCCCCGTCTTTTAGTGAGCAAGCGGCCATCAGGTGTCCACGAAGCCCGCAGTAGAAACACAGGCCCTGGCGGAGGCGCCGCTCACGCTCCTCCAGTGAAAGTCTTGCTCAGCCAAGTTGCATGGGTCCATCTGATGTGGTGGATGGCGTTGTCAAAGGAGGCTTGATCCAGACCCCTGAAGAAGAATCCTCCCTCATCCGGATGCCATGAGGAGGCACTCTGGAGTTTGGTGAACAAACTGCAGGTTGTTCTCTTTCTTTTTGTCAATCCCAGAGTCTATTATCTATTCGTATAGCCAGAACAATCACAGAGTCTAAATCTTCTGGAAGATCTAATGGGGCTAAGTGATCTTTGACAAGGCCTGCAAGTCCATTTACAAAGACGTCCAGCAAGGCCAGATCATTCCAGCCACTGTCTGCTGCTATTGTCCTAAACTCTATGGCATAATCAGACACTCTTTGATTTCTTTGCTTGAGTTGAACTAGAGCTTTAGCCGCTTCTCTCCCTGGTGCTGTACGATCAAAAATGTTTTTCAGGGAATCAGTAAACAGTCTGAGTGATCTGCAAAGGGGAGAGTCTCTGGCCCATTCTGCTGTAGCCCAGGCTGCTGCTCTACCAGTCAAGTATGTTATCATGAAAGCTATCCTAGACTGGTCTGTTGGAAAGGCAGAAGGCTGATGTTGATAATGAAGGTCGCATTGGACTAAAAAAGGACGACAGTGACCTGAGTCACCGGAGAATTTCTCTGGGGATGCGAGACGAGAGCATGAAGAAGGAGTAGGTCCTTGGACCACAGGAGCCACAGGATTTACAACATCAGGCAGGGGCGCAGCAGCGGAAGAGGTTTGAGATCCAGCTTCCAGGTGAGCAAGGACACGGACAAGCTGATCTGCCAGGTGGTTGACTTGGCTCTTCACAGATGTTTGGAAGCTTTCTTGACGACCACTCAAGTCTCTCACTCCCTGGTCAATTGATTTCAGCTGATCGTCATGCTGAGACAAAAGAGTGCCTTGTGAGCGCAGAGCTGCTCTGAACCTGTCTGAGTCGGCTGGGTCCATTCTTTGGCCAGTTCGTACTGTTAAGAATGTCACAAGGCTCAAGACCCACACGCACAACACCAGAAACAGGTCAGGATTAACAAGGTCTTTTAATAAAGGCAAAACACAAAACGCTCACAGGGAGGATCAAAACTCTAAACAAAAACATCTACATAGACTATCAAAAATGAAACCAAAGGAGTCTATCAAAAATATACTTAACACGATGAAGGAATGACTGGCAGGCTTGACGAGACAAGACGAACTGGCACAGGACAAAGGGAGACGCAGACTATATATACACACTAGGTAAGGGGACACAGGTGGCAACAATTAAGGGAGGGGCTGACAATCACACTGGAGGGAAAAACACACAAGGGCAGGAATGGCTCTGAAACGAGAGGGAAAGGTTACTACAAAATAAAACTGAGGTTACCTACTGTAACCCCAGCTTCTATGAGTATTGGCGTAGCCCTCTAAGGCTATCGCTATTGGGTAATCCCCCTGCGCACCCGCGCAGCACTGAAACACTTGTAGTCCACGCCCACCCACATGGTGGGCCCCACCCTCGGGCTCCCTTCCGGTATAAATAGGAAGGAGGCCCGACAATCTGCTCCCATACAAAATAACTTTTCTTCAGCTATTCGTGGAGCCAGTGGGGCCCAGCACTTAGAGGGCTACGCCAATACTCATAGAAGCTGGGGTTACAGTAGGTAACCTCAGTTCTATTTCGTATATGGCTTCGCCCTCTAAGGCTATCGCTATTGGGTTAAGGGCGAAGCAAGATGTAGTCTGCGCCCCACTGGGTCCGCCCGGTACTAGAAGCACAGACACACCTGCTCAGATAATATCCCATGCATCACAGTCCCTGGAATATAGCATAACATGAATACTTACCATGAGGGGACGAAGGCTGGGAACAATACATACCTGCCGCTGTGAGAAGTAGAGACGAAGGTCACACTTTGTCCAGCGACAAAAGAGGGGGAACAGCAGCTCCCTGCGTGCAGACAGGCAGGAGAGCGCACAGCTGGATTCCTAATATCACTCACTCTGACAGGACACTCCGTACCAAAAATGTGTCAGAGGAAAAAAAGGAAACATCCCTCTCATAAGAGGGGAAAAGGGCCGCTCTCCGTGTGCCGAGAGGCAGGAGAGAGGCGCACAGCTGGGTCCCTGACGTCACTCACTCTGACAGGACTCTCAGTACATGGTGCGTCAGAGAGGAATGAGAGACATCCCTCAAATAAAATTGAATAATTGCACAGGGGGAAGACCAATATGCAGCAGTGCAAATGTCTTCCACTGACATTCCTCCGTGCAAAGCCGTGGAGGAGGAAATCCCTCTGGTGGAGTGCGCACTGATGTTCTCCGGGGTATCCACCCCAGAGGAGACATATGCCTGTGACACAGCTTCACACAGGCAGTGTGACAGCCGTTGTGCAGATAGAGGCTGCCCTAACGAGCGCTCTCTATAGTGCACAACCAGGTGCTGAGAACGGCGCAAAGCCGCCGTGCGCGCCACATAGCAGGACAGCGCGCGCACAGGACAGAGGAGCGCTCTGCGAGCCCCTCTGTTCAATTCAAATACTTCCCAACCCGGAGAACAGCTCCAGCACATTTACTTCTGACTCACGGGGTCGATGCACGGCCGAATGAACCACCTCTGGAGACTCCTCCTGTGGGGGAGTCCCAGGGGGATCCCCACGTGACCAGCTGACGTCATGCTGAGCAGCTGTATCACGGAGAGGGCCTGCGGGATGTGACACGCCGGAGAGGGAGCTGTCAGTTTCTCCACTCGCTGCCGCGAGAGCCGCGCTCTGCTGGCTGAGTTTAATTCCACTCCCAGATAAAAGGATATTTGAGAGGGAAGAGGACAGCTCTTCTTCAAATTCATTATGAAACCCAGGCTTTGACAGATGCGATACGCAATGTAACGTCTGTAAAGCGACTTCCTCCCTGGAGCGAGCCAGCAATAGCAGGTCGTCCAGAGGAAACCACACTCTCATCCCTCCTCTGTGTAGTGGCTCCAGCCTTCTCTACACAGACGAGGAGCCAGGAAATATCCGAACGCTATTTCCTGTGTTTCGGGATGATGGGTACGTGGAAGTATGCATCCTTCAGGTGGAAGTGACCCAGTCGTCCTGGTGAACACATTCTAGCACCTGATTTTCTTTCCCTGGAGGAACCCTGGAAATAGCCTCTTTCAACAGGAGTTCCTGCAGCTCTGATTGGAGCGCAAGACATAGCTTCTGGGAGGACAGGAGTGTTTCCTGTATCCCATTGAACTGTGGGGGGGGGAGAGGCGAACTGCAGGGCGTATCCTCTGCTGATCAGCCTGCTCATCCATCTGTCCATCAGACACACACGCTGCCACTCTGAGAAAAAACTCTGAGAGCGGGCGCCCGTGCTCGAGATGTGTTTTTTGGTTGTCATGGTGACGAGCCACGCCAGAGCTCTGTGTGTGTGTGGCGATAGCGCATTTAGTGTGATAGAGAGAGGGAGAGGGAGAGGGAGAGAGGGAGAGAGGGAGACGGAGAGGGAGAGAGGGAGAGAGGGAGAGAGGGAGAGAGGGAGAGAGGGAGAGAGAGGGACCGGTGCCAGCAGGGACAGCATCTGGTTAGCTAGCTGCACTAACTGAGCTGTTTCCACAACAAGCTGGAGGAGAGTCCTCTCCTCTCAGATTGAGAGGCTCAGGTGAGCTAAAGGACTCTCTGATTGTTTAGATAGCTAACTTTAGTCTAAGTTATCTCAGTGGGTCTCAAACGGCTTGGTCACAAATTATTCAAAAGATTATATCCGCGGCACACCTTCATATGATCATTATAGTTATAAAAAAAATAAGAGAATAAAGGAAAAACAGTTATGAAATACTATATGGCAGTATTAGATATGTCCGTTTTTCTCGCGTCCAGGAGAGAACTGGTTAAAATAATGAGAACAATGAGTCTCGACTATAAGTTTCAAATAGGTTACTTTAATGTAGTAAAAGGCACGGTAATGTTACAAGCAGGAATCGTTCAGAGGGAGGAACACAGCTGTTTGTTCCTCCGGAGATGTTCGGCCGAGGAGAGAGACCCCACAGCATTCCGTCACCTGCCTATATATCTCATATCGCTCCTCCTCTTCAATGGCGGCTGTGACGTGATCATCTGCCCGTCTTGCACTACTGTCCGATGGTACTAAACAGAGGATCTTTACAT